>JASGXE010003862.1:0-25946 GCA_030068105.1 Sinentomon sp. SZTP_YWyxl
GCCCTTGTTTATTGAGGCGAATTTGCAAAAGGCACTTAAACGCATTACAGGAGGCCCTGACAGGCAGTCAGCCACTGATAAGAAAAGGAGTAACTTCCGCAGCACGAGAAGAGGCGACTCCTATTACTGGCAATGGACGAGGCTCCCAATTTCACTGGAATCCGCAGCACCGTTAAGAAATTTCGCACAACAGAACAGCGGGGTAAATTCCACAGCCAATTTCCACAGACATATATACGAAAATAACAAGCCATATTATATAGTAACAAGTATACAGCCTACAGGGTACTGCAGACACAACCGACCATGGCCAATGAGAATTTCTGGGCAGCTCTGCGCCATTCTTTAACTGCTCCCAAACAATGGCAAGGAAGATTCATGCAACAAGGTATAGCGGCATCTTTTGTGCCCCTCAAATATTTGATTGATGGAAGCAAGTGCCCCTCGGAAAAACTGATTGACCTGGTTCAGATCAACACAGGATAGCAGGATACAGTGTAGAAAGTCCTCTCCAGACGCGGAAGGCGAGAGTGCTGGCGGATACTCTGTCCATCCCACGAACATAGAGCAAGAGAAAAAACTGCAAAAATATTCTGACATAAATAATAGAGGGTTTTACAAGTGAAGGGAGGGGTACCCGAGAGAGTGGGGGAGTGGTGATAAACGAGATATGTGCGGGGAGGCAACAGGATCGGGGAGGGGGAGGGAGAAATATGTGATTACCAAACGGAAGCGGAAACGGCAAAAATGTTTTCGCAGAAAGCTCGAGCCGAGCGCAGAGGAGAGCTTTTCGGCGAGAAATCCTTCTCGCGTAAGAAATTCCGGGATGAAATATTTCAAAACTGCAAACTATATCACGGTGCAACTTGCAAGGCGGCGATCGGGGAGACTTTTCCCTCACGCGTTTGCCAGTTTCCCACTGCGAACTGATTCCGAGACCATAGGATTCCATCTGGTAATGGGCCAGCGGGAAAACACAAGGGAGGAGAAAGCCTTGCTAGGCTCGATGATTTCTGCATGATTCAAGGTGTCATCTCGGGTGAGGAGGACGGGAGATTTGCGACTTGAGTGTGCGGCGACAATAAGTGTGCACCGAATCCCACTGCATTAAGAGCTCGTTGGAGGCGGGAAAAGAAACGCGAATTGTCTTGCCTTAACATTTATTTCAGCAGAAAAAGATGAAAAAAAAAACGTTAACACCAAAAAATATCTAGCAGTCTCATTGTTTCCAGGAAAATACCTGTACTAGATGCTTCATAACTCCCGTGCCCTTTTGCGCAGGCAGCATTGACCATTGCTAGAGAAGGTGGTGCGGCAATCATATGCTGAATATACAGACCGGCTCGAAGCCTGGATGATGTAAAAGCTCAGTTTCCAGCTCTGAACAGGCGGTTGTATTCCTCAAAGCCACAAACTTTAACTCTGACCCTGTGCTTGAAATACGAACAGAGCCAATTCCACATTCAGATGCGTCTTTCCCAACGATGGAAAAGGAATTCTGTCGGTAAAGAAATCAAGTTTTCCAACAAAAACCAATTCATTAAATGGGTTATTTTTCAAGCCTCGAGTTGGGTAAGGAGCATTGGGGAATACGGCCGAGGGTTTCGCGACACGACCCTTTGACAGCTGCAGGGATAGATCCGATCGGTAGCAGGCAAGTGAAAAGTGAAAGTTCAAACACAAAGTTCCACAAATAGCGGCCAGTCGCCAGTCCAGGAATCGCAGAAAAATGATTGGATTGAATGCAGAGAGCAGTGTCAAGTTCACGTTCCATTCCCCGGTGGGTTATACAAGCTCATTTATTCACTGATAATCACCACAGCCTTCGCGATTAAAATTGCTGCAGCCCATTTGAGCCTAAGGTTTCATTTGTCCTGAAACAGCCTGTGGGAATGCAATTCCACTTCCTTGCTCTTCAAATATAATTATCCAATCCATCATGCCGGGGGTTGCACCCAAGCCCAAAGCAAAGCAAATGCAACGAGAAAGCCTGCTGGCATCATCATTTGCAACAGTAATACCCCCAGGTTTTTAGGGCCGTCTACAGCAGGAACCGCCAACTTGTTTCCCGCGTATTTTTACCCCCTTATTCTTGTTTCGCAGATATTTGCATATTGTGTAAATAAATAGCGGTGCACGAGTGCGTGAGGGTGCTAAAAGTAGGTATGTGGGTGCAAGGGGGTGTCAAAACTTTCATCTTGCAAAATGAACTCCCGCGATTACCCCAACCCACACCCCTTCCTGTGTTCGGCATCCCCGCCATATCCGCATGCACGAACAAAGTGTTTCCATCAGCCGCCTTTACGCCTTTGGTTGTTGCTGGAAGACATAAATTTCCTTGCCGCCTCTGAGCTTTCCTCCGCGGGGTCTTTTCCCTGAAACACTTTTTCGAACTTTCACAATGGCTGTGAATTGTGCATTGAAAAGTACAGCGTAAAATAATTATTGTTCTCAACATGCAATACCGCTCTTACGCGGATTACCTGATGGCAGGTAAATTGCTTCACACTTTGCTGACATCTCCGTTCGATGCATGAACAGAGGTGAAACAAAAGGGAAAGATTGCACCAAAATGTGAAAAGTGAAAGCTTCAACATCCAGCCACTTTCACATCAACGAAGTGGAATTTTTCGTGAAATTGCAAAAATGTTCGATTCTCGTGTCAAATTTCTCACATTGCACCGTGCGCCCATATCCGTATTCTAATGTTAGGCGGCAAAAGTTGCTTTCCCGGCTGCCAATTAGAGGAAACCAGGCTGTTCTGATGCAGAGAGCACGCTGTCGTGTGCGGTTGCAGCTGCACATGGCTTGAAATCCAAGAAATTCGAATTCCAAAACCAAAATCGAATCTTGGCGCGCAAACACCGGCGCAATTTTTGCCTTTTCAGGAAGTGCTGAGAAGGGAAATTCTTGTAACTTCAAGAAAATACTCTCTTTTGCAACTTCCCGTCTCGAACTCACAGCATCTTTTACAGAAAATAAAATGGTGCACGCGTTGATGGTTTTTGCAAACTGTGCAGCCTTTAGGTCCAATTCTGATCTTCAAGGTTGATAGTGCCCATAATGTGACGTGTGTGGAGTTGGACCCCACTTGTTTCTTGGATGCTGGCAGAAGTGGGCAGGCCCGACTGAGCTGCGAAAGAGTTTGGATTGTGCCGTCAATGTCCTTGCAATGACAGCCGAAGTACTTTTGAGCCTCTGAAAAACGGACCTTCTGAACCCATAAACGCGCTTATGGAGTGGAAAAGCCTGGTCCCCCGTGGTTCAGGTCAAATGCGCGGCCCTTCAGAACCAGCACATTAACTGTTTCTGAGTTCAAAGTCAATTCAGTCAGGCTCTTTTCCATGTCGGGCCTTTCACGAAGCAAAAATGTGAAAGGGTGTATGCCTTGAACTCGGATGCATGGTGTTCTGGCCTGCCAACAACAGCTTGCTCCTGCTGTCGCTCGGGCGGGTTTCCACTGGTTCTGGCCTGCCATAAAAATTTGTATGTTGGTAGTTAACCAAACGCATTTTAACGCCGGACTTTTGCACATTTTCGACCTGAAGAGGCACAACAGGTGGTCCGAAAACCGTGAATTGCAATTCGTCAGTGAATAGGTTTGCCAGTTTCACGTCATGCCGCTGGCCACTTTCTGGTATCTGAAACTGGCTCAAAATGGTAAACGAAACGACAAAATGGCAAAAGACAAACGAAACAAAAACGTTTTGTCGGCTCGTTTGGCTGTTCACATAATTTGACAATGTTCAATTTTTAGACACCTTGTTTCTGAAAGCATGGGGAAGCTGAGAGAAAAAGCAGTAAGCAGCTCAGTGCACTATAAAAGCCAAAAACATCATTTCTCCAAGGCGCTTGTTAACAGTTCTTTTACATATAAACAGAGCAAAGCATCTATCTGGCAACGTCGCAGTGCCACGCCATGCAACAGGGCACTCCTGCGACCGATAAAGTGAGCTTGGTGACATTTTTGTTCGGGTTCCCATGGGAATTTCAGCGCACATTATTCAGAAGATGAGGAAGGGCAAGTGGCATAAGCTCAGCAGGTTTGGAGAAGAGCGAAAAGAAGAGGACTTTCAGCAATTTAGATGCAAAGTCACACGCATTTAAAGCTAAAAAAAGAAGGTTCTGGCAGGCCGCATGCGGACGTTTTGGGTAGACGTAGACCGGCAGGGTGTACGTGAAATGGGCCGGATGAAAAAGTATGTTGTGTTGAATCTGCGAGATTTGCTTTCCCGAATTCTCCAGAGGGGAGTGCACCCGAAACTAATCCACAGCATATATCCGCGGGGAGAACTATTTTCTTTTGAACAAAAAAATTGGAAAAAAATATACGAGTTTTTTCTTCGTCGCCCGCAAATGTTCGCGCGGGTGGCGGTGACAGCGAACGAAAAATGATAACAGCTCCGAAGACATGTCTTTGTGGAGAAAGGCCATGTTCGCGGATGTGATTTGTGGTTTCAAGCAAACCCGACCAAACTTGCCTGCCCTCACCACCTATCTATTGTCAACCTCCTGCAAACGTCCTCCTCTATTGATTGTTGTCAGCCTACAGCTTCCTGCCAGTCTCGTATGCAACAGCAAACCGCATCAAATAACTTCATTTTCAATTGCATCCACACGCATCATTTTCCATCCATGCATCATTTTCAATTGCATATCACGTATTCCAGAATTTTGATTTTTTCACTTGACGGTCACCCTGCATGCACACTCGCACTCAATGATAAGCGCAGGTCGCGCTCTTTTCGCCCCTGTTTCAAGGCAATTTCAACAGGCGTCGACGCTAAAGCGAGGCTGAAACATGGCTACCTCATGTTCTGGCGACAGGAATTCCGAGAGAGGCAGGAAAAACATAAGTTCTCGACTGCATGGAAACACGAAAAAACACGAGGACAAACACGCTGGAAAAGCAAATTACATTTCCCAGGACTGCTGCTTTCAAGCACAAGAAGCCTGCTAGGGACTCTAGAGAAATGAAATATGCAGATGTGAAGATCAAGGGAACAAAAAAAAAACAGCTTCAAATTAATTTAATCGCTATAAAACTTGAGTAGGCCTATTAAGTTCAAAAAGTGAAAAAGTCGAGAATTTCAGAATGTTTTTCTGTGCGCATGATAAAAACCAAAACATGAAGGCGCTGACAAAATTTAAAATTTCAATTGCAAATTGGATATCACGGACAAACACTGCGGCAGCACACACAAAAAACGCAAATTTTCTCCTGTGCTCAACAATTTTGCAATTCGCACGAAAGTTGTCATCTCTCCCCCGAGGAGAGAACTTCGAGTCATCTGCGCCACATCCGCAGTCACGAGAATATTTATCGCAGGGGAAGCAAATTCCGGTGAGCGCATTCAGAGCAAGGAAACAAATGGCGCAGAGGACCAAAGATAAAGATCCGGCAGAAGCAACCGCAGCATCAGTTTCTTCGCAAAAGAACCGCCACGAAGGCGGGAGAATTATTCATCATACCGGAAGAATCCCGCCATTCCTCCATCAAGCATCATCCAATGCAGGATCAAAACGCTTTAAACCTGTAATGAAGCGTATTGGCAGGATCCTCAACCTCACTCACCTCACGGTAATGCTGTTCCACCCATTTTAAGAATCTTTTTAACATTGCTTAATTTAGCTGCTTCTGAAGGGTTGCAATCAGGGCCATATATTTCGCCACCATGTTCATCCATGCACAGGTCCAGAAAATATCTCCGTTGAATGGAACTTTGGCCATGAGCCAAATGAACGGAATCAAGACCCAAGAAAGAGATCCACGAGAAGGGATGTGAACGTGAAAATCACACTTGATTGAGGCCGTTCAGAAATTCAAAACCCACGCTGGTAAAAAGTTTCCACCGGGTCAGGATACTTTGGTCCGAAAAACTTAGAAGATCGAATGTTGCTTATCTCGCTAAATCTTCATCAAACCAAATTAAAACAAACCAAAATTACACTATCCTAACCTAATCTAATTTTATACCATTCGAACTTAAAAATTTCGGACCAGGTGCGTTCCCGCAAAGTTTCAAGCCATGTGTTGGCAATTATTCATACTCGTATGGCCGTTCTCCCCGAAGAAAACTGTGATCGTACATTTAACTTTCTCAAATAATAATTTTCCGTTTGTTTCAAAGGACTTGTGCAGCACATGCTTGGCCCCGAACACTTGTGAGTCCAACGCCTTTGCATAGCCATTCAGTCAGGCCAGGCCAGCCTCCTCGGATGATATAGGTGCTTTCCACGATGCAGCTTCTCCAGGGCGCATTTTCCGCTTTCATGCTTTCATGAATCCTTCGCTTCACTTCGGAATCGACTCTCGAGCCAGCTGTCTGCCTGTCGGCCTGGTGCAGCCGCAGCAAACAGTGGGTGGTCGCCATCAAGGATGGGATGGTCCATATGAATGTGCTGGCTTTCGGCATGATATGCGCGTACGGAGCGTACTTTATTTGAAAAACATCGGAAAAGCGAGCACCTTGAATCAAAACCGTATGGCCCATCGTTTCAAAGAAAGCAACTTCGTATGTTGAAACCGCCACATCAGCGGAATAAGCTGCAGCACAGTGTCATAAGCCACACCAAAAACGTTCAGTTGTGCCGGAGACGCCAGATATTCTGCAAGATCTCATGCAGCAATACAACCTTTCAATCCACCCTTTGCAAAATTGAAGCTTTTCTAAAAACATTCGCCGCTCCTGAAAGTACACTTGTTTTGGACACTTTTCCTTGAAAATATGACGGCTGAACTTTGACGAGGATTCCCCGAATTGATTTATGGATGTAACGACTCTCGGGCAAAACTTTTTTTTATTTGTGACACATTTTGAGACACTGCCTACTCTTTACTCCACACGTTTTGTATCGTTTCACAGTCAAGTAAATTTTTATTTCTGCTTCAAAAAATTCGGCATCGCACTGCGGATTTTGGTCGCAGAGTTGTCATAATTCAGTCCGATTTTCCCTTCAAAGCGTTCGATCGCCGAGCACGCATAGTTCCAAAATCATTGACCACATTTGCAGCAGCCAATTTCATGGATGGGCAGACACCAACCACCAGGTTAGCAACAAGCCATCGGCGGATTCAGAAAGTGGGTTGACAAGCAACGGAAGGTGAGGATTGGGAGGTTTGATAAGGCTTGGTGAGTAAACAATTTCACTGACATTTTGTAATCGGGGACAGCATCATCCAGTAGGTATGTTGGCAACAAGCACAAGGCAGACATCAACCAAGGTCGGTCGATAACAAGCAGCAGGAGTGTGTGTAGGCAGGCAGGTTGAATGAGGTTCGGTTAGCTTTGTAGCGAAACATCGAAAGCTAAAAAAATTTAGAAACATTTAAAAATTTAGGAAACCGCAAACCACGCTCGCGAAACTGGCTGTTCCAAATGTTGTATTGAATTCCTTACTGTCCCATTTGAGTATGGTCGCCATTCCATGAAAAACATCTCAGCAGAAAACGATATTCATCTAGAAAATATTGAGTAAGGTAACAGACAAGGCGTTTGACAATGGAGCCCACTCAGTGCTCTTTAAGACGACGTGAACTGCGTGTAATATCAGATGATAGGGCGAAAATCAAGAGAAGAGAACTGTATGGCGAAATACAAAAGGGAATTTGAGGGGGCTTTATGAATTGCGCCAAGCCTCATGAATTACCTGCACCGAACATAACTCCTCAAAGATGAATAGAGAAAGCACTGGGTTGCTCCAACGTTTGAAGAGACCATGCCATTGGATTAGTTTCACATTCTCATGCAGGCACAGCATTGAGGATGGGGGTAGAGGGGGAAATGGGGAGGGGGTTCGTGGTGCATCCTGTAACTTGCATACAGCGATGCTAGGCCTATTCGTTCAATGTAGAAAGAGCTAATACTTTTGATAGATCATCATTTAGGATAAAAAGTGAATACGAAACAAGAGGAAAATTGTGCATTGTTGTGCGCGCTAATCATGAATAATGAACATGGCTTCAGGGCATCCGAATGACTTTTGTGAAGTTGATCATGAGTGAGTCAAAGCTCGAAAACACGATGTGCCCCAACGAATGGAGGAGGAGCCGATCTAAATGGGATTCTGCACACAAGAAAAGATTATCGCAAGAAAAAAATATTTTTTCTCTTCCTAAAGCAACTGAACCTGACCTAACCATGTACCCTCTCGGAAAAAAACAATGCGCGCTGAGGGCCCCGGCCTGCCATTTACCAGATTTGGGGGGCAATTGCGCCACACACCGGCCATGTCCATGCAACAGAGGTTGCAATCGCAATGTTTTGATTCCTGGTCAAACTAACCCCATTTAAAAAGGTATGTAATTCCTTGACCTAAACAGAAATAAAAAAGGTCTTCCTGTCCTTCCTGATAGATTTTTGGTTGCACTCTTTTTGAAAAATGAGGAGTCATTTTTTGTGTTGGAGCTGAATTCTGGTGATTCGGTTCACAAACTTGACTAAGATCATGCGAGCGCGAAAGTTATCCCTGTCACGTACGTTTTCACTGAGCCCATGCACAGATTTTCCCCGCGACATGTGCTTTGTGACGTTTCAGAGAAAAAGCAGTGGGCATTTGCCAGCTTTGAAATGATCTTGAGCTGCCTTCATGCCCTGCACGATTAAAATGCAGAATGTATAGCGCACCACGGGACACAACAAGATAACTGCAAAGCCAAAACAAATTTTAACTTTTCTGCCCTTAATGAAACGCCTTTAAAACGCATCCCTTTCACATCGCATCATGGAAACGACATTTTCCCTATCATCTGATGATATCCTTCTCCTAACACATTGGATCAGAAAGGCCAACCCCCTGGGGTTGGCTGAGCGATCGACTGCCGGGCCGCTTTCCGGTAATGCATGGGTACAGTTCCAAATCCGATCAGGATGATTCGATAACAGATCAGAAGCTGGGGTTCGTGTTTGGGGTAGAGAGTCAAACTTCCATCACACCTTGAGGTACAGAAGTCTTCCGCAGGTTGAAAAAGTCTGCTCTGACCCATGTTGATCAGCCTCGGCGGGCAAACTGAGTTCATTCACAGCTCAGGCCAACACTCAAAAGATCTGTGCCCATGTCACAAATTGCAATGCGAGGTTACCAAAAGAGCTCTCCGTGGTCACATTATGGTCCTAAAATTCCAGGTTCACAAAGACGCCCGGCCAACACAGTGAACCGCCACGAAATGACCAGGGAACAGCAGTGGCAGTTCGAAACAAGAAGCAAACCGCACCGTCATAACCAAAGAAACCTTCCCAACAAATACTTGTCTTCGCCGAGGAAGGAGAGAACTTCTTTGGCAGTTTGAGGCAGTTTCACGAAGATCGTACAGAGATTGGCCTCAATAGGTACTTGGAGGATGAACATCGGGCACGAGGTCACTGTGGCGGGATCCCGATGTGAGCCAGAAAACGGGTTCAGGGATGAGATGAAGAAATGGGTGAAGAGATAGTTCAGCAGGATGAGGTCAAGTTAATCCAAGTCAACATGAGACATCCCACCAACTGATGAGAGACATATATTTATTGACCTGCGTTTTTCGTCCAGGCAACAGCAGCTGAATTGGGGAGTGAACCGCACCAGGGGGTCAAAAATAAGTCTTGGCTATGGCTTGGTCTTTTTGTCAGGCGCGCGCCTCCATGATGAGAAACAGGCACCAATTTAGTGTAATCCTGTTGGAACTGTTTTTTATTCAAATAACGAACTCCATCAACGGCCACTACCGGGCACAGTGTAATTGCAAACCCGGCGCAGCAACCCGGGGAAAACAGGAGTACTGCTGCACACTGCATCCCTCCCGCAGGAAAAAAGGAAAGCTGCTGGGGCGAGATTGATGCGCTGCGTTCGGTTCAGGCGGATCAACCAGGCTAATTTCGCCGACCAATTTGAGGGACACCCTGGGAGAGCGACTGACACACAATAATGGAATACTAATTGGGACGATGCTCGCGAACGAATTGCTCTTGTCTGGTCCGTCTGTCCGGTCTGTCCGGATGGAAGGATGAATTGGATTTGGATGGAAATTTTTAATTTCCGTCCTTTCACAGCGATAAATTACTCCGGCAGAGCTTATCTGTTGCCTGCGTGTGCACAGCGGGCAGTCACGATGAAGAAAAAGGCGCGCGCCAATGCAACCACAAAGGACTTTTTGGCAGCAGGATGAATAGTTCAGCCATGAGTTGCGAGATTCCGAGCCAGGAACGACCTTTACAGGAGTTGTTCCATTTGTTGGGGAAATTCGCCTAACCCTAGTGAGTCCCCACACATTGGCGGTCCGCTATGGGGTGCAGTTTATCACGACAAATATTTGTCCCCCCCCTCAGGAATCTTGAACCCCCTCAGAATTTGCAGGAAAATGTTCCTGCAAAAAGTGAGTCCTGCCAACAAAAAGTGAACTTTTTCCAAACAAGCCCTTTGCGCCTCGAAACTCGGAACAATCCGACAATTTTCTCACCTCCAGAACGGACTTGACCAAGATTTGATTCGATTTGCAGAGCAGAAAGAATTGCCAATCACGCAGTCCAAGGAACGGCCAATCATCGTGCGTGTGCGTCACCTCTGGACAGCGCGAAGGTTCGACCTCAAAACATTGAAAAGCGTATAGTGAAAACAGTGAAAAGCAGAGTGAAGGCGAAGAAGATTCAAGAGCGTAGAAGAGAACCGGAGATTCCCACGCCGTCATGGCAATGCACCATGCACAGAGCGGAGCAGTGAAATCTCTCCCATGAAGAAAATGGGAAATATCCGTTTCCAAACCACACGAATTCTTCCATCTTCCCGTGAGCAAAAAGAGTTTCAAAAACGTGATCCCGACCATAGCACGGATTTTAACAAATTTGACCGTAATTTAATTTGTTCGGTGCTCGAAAATGAGGTGAAGTCCGCAGCGATTCATTCGGCATCATCAGTGTGGCATGGATCACGGTATCGGAAAGAAATTCAGAGACAGAAATCCATCATTTGAGTGGTATTAAAGGGCGATTTTGTGACAGGTTTTCCCAAGGTGGAGCTGCTCGAAGAGTCTCGGAGGTTCGCACACTTCCATCGAATTGAAAATCGGTCCCCAACCAGTTTGTAGTTGTTTGACCTGCATTTCCAAGCACTCTTTTGGCCCTTCTCCACTTCCATGATTGTGCTATACCATGAGTTCTTTCTGTAAATTTGTGGCTTCTGGATCGGTTTGTCGAGTAAAAATGTTCTCATAATTAGTGCAATTCCCAAATAAATAACATTTGCGTGATGCGGTCATTTGGATGCAAAGGACAGAGAAGACCGAAAGAATGATCCGATTGTCGTCACTGCAATTGGGTTAGTTTCATTGCAGTCTGAAATTCAGCCCGTCACGTGGGCTGTTGTGACCAATCGAAAATTTAAGCAGAGGTTGTTTGGGACAGAGTTCGGTGTTTTTTGCGAGGAGAAAAAGGCGCAGCTTCCTTGCGCGAAAAACAATTCACTCACCGTGAATAAAGAGACCTCATCAAATCATTCTGAAGATGACCCGTTTCAAAATAAATGCCAATATTGCCTGCAACTTCAGTGCGCAATGGAACAGTAATGACCACTATCTGGGACGGGTAACGCACTCATGGTGGTCAACGCAAATTGCTCAAAAGTGCACACCGGACAGACGCGTGGAAAGGAAGAATGATGCGAACTCACGCACGCTGCGGCGAATGCTCTTTGCGGGCATCGTGTGCACGAATTTGAAGGCTTGATCGCCATTGAAAATGGGCAACATTATTATGGCCAGTCAGACCAGCCCCTGGCAGAAGCAATTGCCATTAAGGCCATTCCTGTGACCTAATAAACGCAAGATGTTTTCAAAAGGTCACTGCAATTTGATTTTGGTCACTGCGATTGCAATTTGCAATGAGATTGTGTGTGTACAGCTCAATGACGGCCGTCAAATTCGATGGACATTTTTGCCAAGTTACCTTTTTCAACTTTTACACGGCCCACAGAAGCTGCCTTGGGGGACCCCTGAGACTGGGATGGGCCTTAGGATCGTTCACACCTGCGCTGAAGTGGAGAAGCCGCTGACGTAGATGATTCCGCTGAAGCAGATTTTTTCTTTTCATTTTGATGCTGGTGGCTTGCTGACGTGGACTGAGGCCGATTTCTGTGTGAACGGCAAATATCGCGTGGCGTCTTCTTTTCCCAGCGGTTGCGTTTCCCTGTCTTCACTGAAGTCAGAATTTTGCATTGGGTACCTACCTGTTCGTGGGCAACAGGCACCGCAAAACATATGCCTTTTGTGCAAGGCGTGAAAACTCGGAATTTTGTACAATGAAAAACCATCTGTCAAAACACAAAAGGCTGAGCGAAATTCGAAATCTAAAGTCGGGTCGGAATCGGGCCAGAACTTCACAACGTCGGAACGGAATCAGAACTTTTCGAAATCGGAAGTGCAAAAAATGCCAACTTTTCACACTTCCGAAAGTTTCGGCACAATTCCGAAATTTTCGCTAAATAGCGACTTTTCGGAATTCCGCATTTTTGTCATTTTGAAAAGTTCCGTTCCGATCGAATTCCGAACCAGGTGTTCCGACTCATCTCTACAAAACACTGGCTCTGGTTGGGCGCGAAGCGAATGAATGAAGAGAGAAAAAGATGAGTGATTTTGGTTCACGTTGAGGCGCGAGGATGAATAATCGTGTTGTTCATGTTTCTGCTTTTCCAATTTGAACCACCCCAAAACATCTCACCTTGGCAAAGTAGTTTTGGGGTTTTGCTCAAAGTGGTCCCAATGCTATGCCCATGGTTCCCGGAAGCGCATTTCAGTTTTCCATATGGACTTCGGCATGTCTCGAATTTGCGCGAGACCAAAAAGTGAACAAGAATTCGAGTCTGTACTGTCAAACCAACAACCAAACCCACTCCAACCAAGCCAGTTTTTGTTCTGACCGTTTTGTTTTCATTTTTCGATGGTCGAGCCTGAAACACGACATGGAAAAGTGCCCAAATCTTAAATGGGCCCTCGGACTCGCAATAACTGAAAATTGTCCAGGAGTGCCAATTCGCCATGAACTCAACCCCACCAATTTTCAGCCGATTGACACCAAAGGTCGCAGAAATATTTGTACAGCATCGCACCATTGTTTAGTTTAGCTTTCCTTCTAATGCACGCTCTATCTCCAAATAAAAGCGCCACGACAGACTAGCGGCGAAAAACCCTCGAACGCGGACGAATGAACGAAATGTCATCACAGTCATCAGAAAAACGTCAATCAATAAAATGAAGTAGACAAAAGCAAGAAGGAGGAGAGGTCTGGGCTGCAACCAAATTTTTGGAGACAACAGAACAACATGGTAGCACTATATGGCAAGCGTGCAAAGAGGATGTCTAGGCGGGAAGGGTATTCCACTCGCGGACTGTACGGGGGAAAACTGTTAAGGTGCTTATTAAATTTCAAAATGGGGTTTTCAATAAAGTGTACATTGTCAGTGCGACGAGGAATAATCCTTTGGGAAAAATCAGACGGAAGCGAGGTGCAAACGGTCAGGGGCGTAGCGAAGGGTATATCTTTTGGCGGGGGGGGGGGGTCTGGGGGTAGGAGCCCCCCAGAAGCTGAAGAAATTTTGAAATTTAGGGTTCATTTTGGGTGCAAAATTTGTGTTCCTGATGCCAATTTTTCCCACCAGCGGGAGCAAAAAGCAGTGTGTAAAACGCCACAGGTTTTGCGACAAGGAAACTGTGCCAATGATTTCTGTTGGACACTGAAAGGGTCCAACGGCGGGCTGCCAGAGCTGAAGGGAGATCTGCAGGAGGCAGCTGAGACTTGGGAAAATTCTTTTCATGGATGATTGATCAATGAGTGAGAGCGGTGTGGGGAAATTTCTTTCCATCAACATGTGATTATTGATGTTATACTTCTTTCCAGGCTTTATTTCCTAACTTTCTGAATCAGAATATTCTCATTTTCTGGGAGTTGGGAAATCCATGCGAGATTAGAGATGGCAGTTGGGTAATATTCTTGGAGTTGGGAAAATCAGCGATGGGTGGGATATCGAATTTTCATTTTCCCAACTCGGGAGTTGGGAAAATGAAGTCTGGAGTTGGGAAAATGCAGCCGCGGATATTCCATTTTCCGAACTCGGGGGTGGGGAATATGGAAGTTGGGAAAATGAAGTCTGGGGTCGGGAGTTGGGAAAATGCAACCGCGTTTGGAGTCGGGAGTTGGGAAAATATGAGCCGCATTTGGAGTTGTCTCAGGATGGCCGGTATGGGGAAATTAGTAACATTACCGTGCTGATATAGGCTCAGTAGTGTAGCAGTGAATTGTGAGTGCGGTTGCTTAAGCATGTTGCTTCCCGGCTCAATTTTCTCAACTACATTAACACACCAGAATATTCTCATTTTACGAGAGTTGGGAATTTTGGGAGTTGGGTTGGGAGTTGAAAATTTCTTGGAGTTGGGAAAATCCTATTGTCCTCACCGAATACGGAGGAGTTGGGAGTAGGGAAAAATGCAGCCGCTTCTCGGCTGCATTTTCCCAACTCCCCGCATTTCTGGCCAACTTTGGGGGGAGATTCCCCCCATCCCCCCATTAGCTACGGCCCTGCAAACGGTATACCCTGCCGACATTTGAAAAAAGCTGAACTGGACGAGTTTTCACACACGCTCAAGTGGCCAAAATAGGACAGGAAGATGAGGACGATGTGGGTAGGGTAGGACAGGTTAGGATAGGTGTATTGGGATAGGTTAGGTTGGGTTAGGACAGGTTAGGTTGGGTTTAGTTCGCTTTGTGTATATCAGAGAGCAATGGTGATAACTCGTTCAGTTCAATGTCGGCATGTATGCCGACCTGTTACCGAGATTTTCAAGACCTTAGCGCAAAATCATTTGGGAGACTGACGACGTCCGCCAATAATCAGCACAAATTAATTTACAGCACTTCCCTGCAGCCTTTCAAGCATGCAGATATGAGAGGATAAAAACGGGTCCCAAACCTCACATGCGTATTGGAAAATTGGTAATACAAGCCTGGAATATGCTTTAAGCTTAGTTGATGTCTGAGCAGGTCTGATGTTTCCTGTCAACATGCCCAGGACGTTTTTTGCTTTGGACAACACATAATTGATATGGCCATCCCAAGAAAGATCATCTGCGAAATAGACGCCCAGATATTTGAATTCAGAGACGTTGACTATTATCTGACCACCAATGGAATATTAGCACGTATACGTGCTCTTATTCAGCTATAGCAGCTGAATTACTCTAGAATTAGAACTCCCGGTGTCACGTTGGCAGTGGATCTTGTGGCAGGTTGAGTCATTCTCCCATAAAATTCAAGTGTTGCAGGTCCTCACTCCTCCAGATTGTCTCTGCGGACTGTTCTTCTGCAAACAACTAATTGCCATGAAGGAGCATTACCGGCCATGAAAGAACATCAACCGGTAAATCTCCAAGTAGTGATGGACAACTTCAGATCATGTGTGCAACAGTGAGTGATGAGCTGAAGGCTGCCATATGTCGAACATCTTGTCAACAGCAGAAACTATATGAGCAGCCATAATATGATCCTTGAAAACGAGGCCCTCGAATGTCCGGAAATGACCACACAATCGCGTGGTTCACAGTGGTTTTGTTCGAATACAGTGGTAAAATTGACACTATTTTTGCTCCAAACTTTCCGTTACCTTTTTTGGCCCACCCTGTACACAGAAAAAAAACTGTGTCAGGTGACATGTAAGAACAACTATTTTTGTCCCACCAGTGACACACTCTTCCAACTCACTTGACATGTAAGAGTCGGGAAAGTGTGTGTCAAATATTTTGTCCCACCAGTGAGACACTTGGGCAACTATTTCGACACATTTCAATTTCCTTTCGCAACTCTACCAGAACAGTTTTCCCAACTCACTTGACATGAAATAACAACTGACATGGGTTCCTGTGTCAAATAATTGTCGCATAGTGTCAGACTTCACATATTTTATTTTTTCAATATTTTTCGATTTTAATCTGCTGTTACTAACAGTTTAGGCTTAATCCCAGAAATAAGCCCGAAAAGTCACCAACGCAAGTCGCAAGTCCAAAGACATGCTCACTTGCATCGGATGGCTGACAAAAAATTACCATGCATGGGAAATTGCGTCTGAAACCAATCACATCAGGAATTTTCCTTCTTTCATTGGACTTGCAACATATGTCAGTGCACTTCCGTATTTTCGTCGACATTGTTGTTGTGACAAAATTATAGTGAGCGGTCAAAAAGTTTTACACCAGATGGAAGCACATGTTTTTTAATTTTTCCACAATCTTGCGGGAATAAAACAAGAAACGTTCATGCAATTTCAAATGAATTCTTGGTCTTACTCATTCAGTAAGAACAAGAATTCATTTGAAATTTCATGAAAGTTTCTTGTTTTCTTCCCGCAAGATTGTTGAAAAATTAAAAAACATGTGCTTCCATCTGGTGTAAAAGGTACAAGAACATATAGCCACGAATGCGTGTCAAATGACACGCGGCAACATGTCTGAATAATGAAAAATCACGACCCTCAGAGGTACATATTTTGAAATGTTTGCATGTGTCAACCGACACAAGCAAAATTTCGACGGTTGATTCGCGAATCTTCCGACACATTGTAGCAGAGTGTCAAAATAACGTTGGGGCCAACTCAGATGACAGCCTTTTTTCAGTGATAGGTAGGTACAGTCAATTATGGTTGGCATTGCGCAAGATTTGGAATCCCGTTAACTTTGTGGAACCCCCTCCCAAATACAACAGAAAGTGAAAGCATGACACTTTGTCGCAAGAGGACAGTTTGTCGACGCGGACAGATTGTCGAACGGACAGATTGTCGCACGGACAGATTGTCGCAAGCGGACAGGTTTGTCGCAAGCGGACAGATTGTCGCAACCAGACAGATTGTCGCAAGCGGACTGATTGTCGCAATCGTCGCAAATTTCGGCACTTCGCTATTATTTTATTTTATTTTGTTTTGCAGATCGAAAAATGTCAGTTCCATGCACCTGAATGACAAAAGACGTATGAGACGTCAATGCACAAAAATGGCATTTTCCGTTGTCGCAGACAACAGAAACAGGATCTAAAATTGGAAAACATTGATTGTAATTCGTTGTCAATTTAGCGATCTTCAAATTTGAAAAGAAAATGAGAAAAACTGAAAACCCACGTTGTAAAATTGGCAAAGCTCCACATAAATGAGAATACCCGTTCTTTGCCCATCTGCAGTGGATTCAGTTTTCGCCAAAAGGCTAATAAAATTGGAAAACATACCTACATGAAGGTTGTCTAAAAATGAAAGTTGTGGCAAATTCTCTCAAATACGGCAACAGTTCTCTGTTTTGGTAATCGTCGACAATGGTTCTCATCCTGCCATCGATTTGTCTCGGCTTTCTTCTTTGTTGCGCAGGCTGTGTTCGACAATCTGTCGGTTCGGTGTTTCATCAGCTGCGTGTATTGACCGTTTGCGGAATACGCAGAAATATTATCTTGTGCCCGGCTAAACTTTCATTGTTTCACTCCTCTGCAGAGATAAGGCGATATCAGAACTTATAGTAGGCACGTGTTGGGAGATGAGACAAAAAGCTCACAAATGGCCCAGGTGGGTGATGTTTAATTTAATTTAATTTAATTTACACAATACTGCCCCAAAGAATTTTGGGGGCAGGGAGCACACCGCTCCAGAGTACCAACAAACACATCCGTTTAAAACAACATCGTCAAATTAATAGAGTTAAAACAAAGCAAAACAAAAAGGTCTCCAAGTAAAAACAAATGGCAACAGTAATGCGTGAAAAGCATGATAAATCGCTCCCGTTTCAGTTATGCACGTAATTTAAATGAGGGGGGAGAGAAATCCAAAAAGTCACTTTTTTGGAGGAAGTGCCTCAGGAGTGCTTTGGGAACAACCGAGATGGAGCGTCAAGGGAATTCCATTCTCTTATCGTTTTTGGAAAAAATGAATTCAGAAGAAAATTGTGCCTAGGTGTTGGATATGAAAAACAAAACCCGTGGTCGGAACGGCGTTGAACTGACTTTAGGCAATAGCAGAAAGGAAGTGGAACAGGGCATTTTTGGAAAACAATGTCAGAAAAAATTTTGAGCCGGCGGTTACGTCGTCTATCACGGAGGGGTTCAAGTTTTAGGTCTGATAGGATAGCTGACACAGAGGCTGACACAAATGCTTCTGTGTACGCCTTTCTCTGAGATATCCCTGCTTTAATGTCTCTTGCATTTGCACTTTAACCCCCGAAGATCTACCAAAATAGGAATTCTTCGCTTCATATAGCTCATCATCATCGTTGCCATTATGAGCTGACAGCCATACGGCTGGTGGCTCGGCCTAAACCTTGTTGCACAACTTGGACTCGCAAGGAGAACAATGCCCCATAATCGTAGCCAAACTCCGCTCTGCATTCAACTGAAAGGTCTTCACAATCAGTTGTTCTTATGTGACGAAATGTGAACTCAATTTCATGTCATAGAAAGTATTATTGTGCCTTGCATGTTCAACACATGTTTCATGCCTTTTTTCGAATATCGATCTGTCTTCGGCGAGGTGTTGAAAGGGTGGCTAAGCCCCTAAGCCACCTTTGTGCTTGCTTTTTTAAGCCACAATGGCTCTTTACATTGTACGTAGGCTGATCAAAAAAGACTGAGACTGGTGTTGTTGCCAGGCTCCCACAAGCTTCTCAGCCATTTCATTTAGCAGGCTGAAGTATCAACCCTTTTACTACGTTTGTGCAAAAAATTGTCAATTTCCGACACCTATCATCTTTTTTATGACGTTTGTTCTTGAGGGTGGTTGTTTTTCGCCTCCAGCTTCAGACATGATTTTGCGGGATGAACAGCATGCTGCGTTGAACTTGTTTTGCCATTTGAACAAAACGGGATCGGAAAAACTTTGCGTCTTCGCCTGGAAGAATACGGGATGAAGCTTAGACTAATTCCACTGTTTTGATGGACTTTAAGGAGAGTAGGGTAAGTTTTGAGAGGGGTGGCCGGATGGTGTGACAAAAACAACGACCACCGAAGTCGACATTAATACTGCTGCAGTCATTGTGCACGAAGATCAAGAGTGACCATTAGAAAATTGGTTCAACATTTAAACATGAGTATTGGGAGCACCCATGAAATTTTGAGCCATCCACTGCACCCCATACCAACCCAAACCATTGGTTTCGTCATCATGACGATGCCCGCACGGGTGTCGCAATTTTTTGTCCATCGGTTTTAACCGAAAAGGCAACGGTTTTAGCCGACAAGGGAATCGAGCTGTTACCTCATCCTTCCCACAGTCCACCTGTGACTTCTGTGACTTATTTCTCTTCCCCACAATGAAAAATGGCTTAAGATGTCAAAGTTTTCAGTCGAAAATGGAAGTGTTTAAGGCTGTCGAGGCGATTTTGAAGACACTGGCCAAGGATGGACTGCAAGATGTGTTCCAAGAATGGAGGAGGCGTTGGGACGTGTGCATCTACTCAGAAGGGACGTACCTCGTGAATAAGCGTGACCAAACCACTGTCGGAGTTGAACACATGAATGAATGGAGGAGTCTCAGTCTTTCTTGATCAGCCCGCGTATAAAGCCGGATTTCATCCAAAAAGAGTGGAAATCCCGTGGAAGAGCCATGCATTTAGCATGGAAAAGTCGTGCATTTTCCATGACATCCATCATCCATGTCAAAAAAAACCCTGAGTTTTTCCATGGATTTTTTGTCATGGAACAACCTTGCTTTTTTCGTTCGGGAATTGGATATCAGCAGAGAGGCCATTCCAGTCAGTCATTAATTGATCGACGGAAAAGGGATGAAACCGAATAGTTTTCTTGCGGAAGGGAAGATGATGTTTTGTTCGCAACAGTTGAAAAAAAAACACGAAATTCCCCGTCCGCCTTTGTTGAAATTTCAGAATTATTTGGGTTCCGTTTTACGCAGTCTTGCGATATTTTTGCACGTTTTGTGAAAAGGCCGAAGCGGCATTTTTGTATCCAAAATTCGCACTTTAATTCAGGCATATGTCCGCAATATTGAGGCACAAAAGCCATACTTTGCATCAGGAAAAGAATATGTGAGCTGACTTCAGTCCCGGAATTGAATGGAAGCGAACACAAGGACAAGTAAATCTCCAACGAGCCACAAATGCAGCACGAACATTGACCAAAGAAACAAGCTTTTCAATTGCGGCAGTCGCTCGTTGCGTTTTCGAGTCCACCTGCGAAGCGTCGAAACCACGTCTGGTTTTGTTTTAAATCAGACGTGGAATCCACGTGGAATCCACTCCACGGCACTCGCCACGTCACCTTCAATTTCTACTCCACTTCAGCTCTGTGGGAACGATCCTTGATGTCCAATGGATCATGAAGCTGACGAATATGCAGGTGTTCTAAGGCTCGTTTACACGTTCGCGATTTTGGTCTTCCATTTGTGTTGGAGCAGCAAAAAAACAACTCGTGGCCAAAACACTGCACCGAAAACCCGATAACCAGTGATACTTTTAAAAAAACCACCCTGTATACGTACCCGCTCAAATTTTACTCAACGTCAGCGAATGCCGGCCGAAAGTCTGAATTTTGGGAAATGTTGCAGTCCATAAGGCCGACAAATTTTTGAGAATGTTGTAGCTGTGTGAGAATGTATAAAACAATCTAACCCAGGTAGTCGTCAGCCTGTAATGGTCCAATGTTTTTGCGCAAAACACTTCCAAAGAGTCGGTATGCAGGCGGTTTCGTTGCTCTTCGGCAAAAAGACACTGCCGGATTAAATTTACAGGTTTCGGTAAAGGCGTGAGATTTAATTCGAAAAAAATTAGTAACCATTTTTTTCAGGAAATCTTTTGTTGACTTATTGAGAAATACCTGAATTTAAATAGATTTAGGAAATCGAAATGACATGTATTTTAATGAAGATGGATTTCCTATAGCAAATCTGTCACTGGAGAGCCTGAGAGGTTCGTATTTTGTTCATGGAAGCAACAAAGCAAAGAAATAATATGAATACTGCGTGCGAATGATATTTTAAGTAGCTTAATTTTTATTTTGTGTCCATGACCACTCTATCCACTGACATTTTCCCTTGTTTGAAAATAAGCCATGCTTTTAACATCATCGTTTTCTGTGATGATGTGTGTGCTTTTCTCTGTTCGATCTATTCCGTTTGTATAGTTTCGCGAACGTAAGAGATTCTAAATAATTATTGGCGGAAGATGGCCCTGCATTTCTATAGCGATGATGTACTCAAAGATCGCCAATTGCCCTCTACTTAAGTATAATGTGGATCACTTCTCTAAATAAATGCTAGTGGTCAGTATCAGAATACGTCCGACAGAGTGAATATGCCCTGGGCCTTCGCTTTCCGTTTTGATAGTGTATAACACAACTTACCGTTTACAGCCGTGAGCATGTTTAATCACAGGTTAAAAATTGCAGTGATGTGTTCAGGTTTTCACCTTCTTCCATAGCGAGGGATGGTCATTTTTGCAACTGCAATCAGAACTGGTGCGCGAATTAATCGATTCTCTTGTTTCAGAAGTCCGACAGCCAACCAAATCGTTCATTGTTTCACCATACATATATTCGTTTTACGGAATGCGATAAGCATGCCATAAGTCCCTCTTTTGGGGTAACGTGGAAATGTTTTCCAGCAGATTTTACCACAACCACTGAGCGAAGCGAATGCAAAATAAACAGTTACCCCACAAAACAGTCGTCCGGACAAATGAATAGCGGTGACCAGTTGCCAGTGTTCATCGCATTCCAAAAAGATTACGTCACCAATGCCATCAATGCGTCACCAATGTCAGACTAAATGAAATTCAGGTATAAAGACAGGACAGGAATTGCAGAACAACTGTAGTTTTGGTACCTGCATTCGTTGAAGAGGAATGGAATAAGATGTGTGTTAAAATAACTGAAACGCACGCCCAGTTTTAGCATTCGCTGTTAATTAGATAATTAGTGCCATTGTTTCTGCCCAGACAACTGAGTCGTCTTTTATCTTAACACGGACGCATGCAAAACAATGATTACCGTCATTTAGAAATAAGTACCTATAGGGCCTACCTCCAATGCTATTTCAGAAATTTTTTGCGTTTTTAAACGGCTAAAGAAGCCTCTTTTGCATTGTGGCAAAAACAACTGGGTGGTCGAAATTTTGTTATCACTGGGGTAACGCAATAAATTCTTCGGTGCAATAAGTCGGGCAGATTGAAGCGTTCGACTGATGTTCTTGTCTTGCTGCATTCGGATTTGGGATGATCACAGCTGATTCCTCTTCCACCAAATGCGCAGGTTACAATGCAGGTGACGAGGCAGGTGACGATGCAGGTGACGATGCAGGTGACGATGCAGGTGACGATGCACATGGAGATTGCCTGTGAAAGATTATCACAAATGACATGGCCGAAATTTAGAAACCCAATGGCAGTTTCAAATTGTTGTTGTGTCCCACATGCCGATTGCCGATTACGAGAATATAGACTCCAACAAAAATAAAAAAATTCCCCAGCATCAAAAACTGCACGTTGTTCAGTGTCAACAACTCCAACCAGACGAATACACGATACCTGCACTGCATTGTCATCCAAATATTCTGAACCAATATTACCCACATTTGGATAATTTGCTTCTTGCTGAACTCCTCTCATGACTCCTTTTATTTTCGAAGCACTTCGGAAACTTCGCTTGCCACAGAGCACTGCACCAGGTTTTTCTCCTTATTTATTTCCATTAACAACCCAGCATAGTTTTAGCCAACAGTTTACAAACTTAAACAACGCAGGGGAAGCAGAAACATAATGTCAACCAACCTCAAATCTCCAGTAGGTACCAGGCATTTATCCATGGTTGCCAATCACACAGATGTAGTTTTATGTGTACAATATCACTGACCTCAAATAATTCTTGAGTAATCATCATCAAAATATCAATCATCAATCATCAAATACCTATTGAAAAGTGCTAGAAAATAATTTGGGGAATCGTGGAATTGACAGCATTCTTATGACGTGCCGGAGACTGGTACCGTTTACCGTTCCTATTGGTCTGTAGGCATATGCACGATGACGACCAATGTGAAACACTGCGGGACTTGTGTACTTTGCATGGTGTCCCGGCGTTTGAGGTTCATACGACGGGGGAACGAACCTGGTCCGAAAAGTTTTCGGTGAGGACAGTAATCAACCGCGCCAAAATTCGTGTTTGTTTCGCCATCCAGTTTGCGGCGGATTCATCTCGTCTCCTTCCATCTTGAAATGCCCACTAATGCCCATACGATGGGCCAGAAGTCGATTTTTCGGCAGCGACCCAACATTTATGTTTCAAGTCCGCGACCCAAAGGCGGAAACATTTGGATTTACATCGACATTGCGAATTACAAGGCCAACCATATCACCGTCGATCCGCGGATCGACGAGTGGTGAGCTGTTTGACTTCAAACATTTGGATTTACATCGACACTGCGAATTACAAGGTCAACCATATCACCAGTCATCATCGTCGATCCTCGGAATGAGGCGATCCGACGATAAATCTTCGTTTTGGAAATCGGCCGGAATTTCAAAGTGTCCGCGACCCAAGGGTGGTTTTATTATTCATTGGTATGGTCTTCAAACTAGCGCTAAATATTGAAAAAATCTTCCAAAAAAGAGGAAAAATTGAGATTTTACGGCTTCCTAACCGATATTTATGTCCGTTTATACATAGCAGTGGTCCAGATGAGGGGGTTTGCCAACCCCCGGGCACACTTTTTTGACCGACAGCGACCATTTTTTGCAATGTTCGCGACACAAATTTGAGTCGCAACCCATGAGGAACACCCCTGCAATAGGCGTTTATGTGTCTTTCGTGTATATGCTCTGATTCTCACTCGCAGGGATTTTTTGAAATGCTCCACAAAGGGACAAATGGACAATTTAAACTACTTGGACAGAAACAATCTATGGTTTCCCAAAAGTCATTTGACAACCCCAGAAAAGTGCATTGCAGTTTTGAAGCAACTCTGGAAGCTTGGCGTGGAGTTTGTTCCAATTCGAATGGATATCACCTGCAGCAAGCAGCCTGCCCAATCGAATCTGAAATGTGCAGAAAAATGGCCCCACGAGAGAAGAGAAGATTGAAAACTATAACAAATAGCAGGGGTTGTCAATAAGTGACTTTTGGAAAACCCTGTATATGACGTCCCACGATCTGCGCCCATGGTGTAGCAGCCCATCGAGCCTTCTGGGGTTGAAAAACGAATGGCAACCTATACCGCCGGTCACCAAAACCAGGGCTTCACTTTTTTCGCATCCGCCGGGCGGTGCGTTTTAGAGTGAAGCCATTACCATCCGGCTTGCGAAGAAATACGGCAAAAATTGAGCCTCTTTGGAATGCCTTTCCAGATATCAGGGAACACCGAAAGCTTTCTTGGATTTGGAATGTCTGCAGAATGTTTTTTTAACTGTGGAATGTTTTCGAAAACAATTGTCGCAGTGAAGGCCTTTCGCCGAATTCAATCACCATTTGCAATAGCGTGTTTGGTGCATATGAGCAATGAAGAACGGAATTTTCTGACCTGGTGTGTGGTGACCCTCATTTTGAATGCATTAAAAAGATGCAAATGCCCTCATTTTCATTTTGCATTTCCATAAAAGGCAAATACCCTCATTTTCAGGTAAACTTATTCCCAAAAGGAATATGGGATTGAGGATGGTTGCGTGCGATGGTCGGCATACTGATTGTCCAGGAGGAGAAAACTGTTCGACCACAAAACATGGTGGAAAAATCAAAAATAAAACATCTTTGAGGCGAGGAGGCCTTTCGATGCGCCTCCGCACGCGAATTTCTAAATTCCAAACAAATCGCCAAAATTTCGACCAATCAGATGCGTCGCAAATAAAAACCATGATTTTCGACATCTAAAGTTGATCTTACCTAACCTAACCTTGTCTTCCCTCTGCTGGGTGTCAACTTTTGCGTGTGTGGTGTCACACTTCGCCCCTGGTGTCTAAAAAGTCTTTCGTATTTTTCAAAACATTTCTCAAAAAATTACTTTCACAGGATTTGAACCAAATCACGGCTGTGACCTCCGCATTCGTAGCCGGACGCCTTGACCACTCGGCCACACAGGCCCCTGCCGGATGCGCTTCTGGAGACCGCATTCATGGAACTGTTCATTAAAACTGCGGTCGAATGTGATTGGTCGAAATTCTGGCGATTTGTTTGGAAAGCCCTCCGCACCTTTCAGCTCGACTGACAAGACAAGACAAGACGTAAGGTATGATGCCTTCTTTTCGGCAAAAGACAAGACAAGACAAGACAAGACGTAAGGTATGATGCCTTCTTTTCGGCAAAAACCCACAACCCAAAATTTACTCTCGAATAAAAAGACAAAACACCATTGGAAAAAAAACACATTTCACTCACTCACAGAACCCCAGCGCAACACAAATCCAAAACCTACATTATAGAAATACGTCAAATACCACAGCGAGACTGCTCCTTCACAAACATGTTCAAAGCTCCTCTTGCCCTGGAATCCAAAATAAGTTAAAGTTAGGCCTACCTACCTACCTAAAGACAAAAATGAATGAAAGAGAAACAGAAAAACTTAGCTCTGAATCTTGGCTAAATCCTTCCTCATCGGCTCAGCGTCAGATCAATCATCCTCCAGGCTAGGTTATCGTCATCACCAACACCTCCCTCGTCCTTCACTCCGCGTCATCTCTCGAGCTCATCAGACATCCGTCACCACAGTTCATCCAACTGCTCACCTTGACATTCTAAAACAGGAGAAAAAAAGAAACGAGAAAAAAGGATGAAGGAAGGAAGCAAAGCAACCTCAAAAGAGGCAGCCTTTAAAAAGAATAAAAAGAAAAGAAATACAAGAAACAAGAAATGTAAGAAAGGAACCAAATGAAATAAAGATGAGAACTTCCCCTTTCCAGTGCACCACAACGGGGGAATGGTTCGCCTTGTGTCAGTCACGCGGCGAGAGCGCTGTCCGGCATAAGCTCG
>JASGXE010003863.1:0-26269 GCA_030068105.1 Sinentomon sp. SZTP_YWyxl
CAATTTTTCATGCAAAATGTTCAAATTTGGTGTACTGGACCAATTTTTCACGAGGAAACAGAAACTAGAGCCCTTTTTATGTTTTAAGCTCTATTTTTGGTTTTATTAGCTTGCGACTGCAGAAAATCAGCTATTCTGCAATCATATCAACGGTCACGCTTATTCTGAAATCAATGAAAATCTGGATGCAAATTGGCAAAAGTGGCTCCATTATGTTGTAGATAAGGTACTTTTCTTCCACTGGGTGAAATATGGCTTCATACTGTCGGACGGTTCAGGAGGTGATGCATTTTTACCGATGGCCTTTTTCACGCCTATGTTTGCCTGTAACTCTGGTGTGAGGCACACAAATTAACATGTAAATATGTCAATATTCATCATATTTTATGCTCTCTTCACCTGCAAAATATCAAAAATATCAGTCGAAACAAAAAAGTTGGACGCGTGGGATTTACTCCCCCCCTTAAGAGGGAACTTCGGTGGGGTTTTGTTGGGTTTGGGTTTTCTTGGGATTTACCCAAAAGAGAGTTTTTTGGGAATTTTGGTTTTTGATCGTCTAAAGGTAATTGAAGGGTGTGCTGAATCCATTTCTGTGGTCAGATTTCATCTGAGCTTAGTTTTATCACAATATGCAAAATACGCGATTGCGCCAAAGCCGTTTTTCACTGACACTTTTTTCCCAAACTTTGCATGCTTTTTTCTCTACATTTATTTCCGCCCTTTTTCTCACTTTGAATAAGCATATTTTTGCAACCGTGAGGGTTACAAATGCCAAAATTGGTGCACAGTGACAGAGTCGGATTTTTGATTTTTATCCTCTAAACAAGTGCAATGGCCATCCATACCATTTTGGTCAGGCGCTAAGAGTTGCAAGTGACATTTGATGTAATAAAATATGGGAAAGAAATGTAAAATGTCAAATATGGCTCTGTCACTATATATCTTAGAGATAAAATGTCACTATATATCAAGATATATCTTGGAGCTTCGTTTCTATGGGGAAAAAATCAAAATCCTACTCTTATGGCGTTACACGAATTTCATATGCAAGCAATTACAGCCAGCGCTACATTCCTTATCTTCAAACATGCACAACATGAAAACGGTTTGACCTGGTTAGTTGTATTTTTGCATGAAGACATCTACTTACCATCTAAAAGTGTGAGCCAAATTTGAACCAAATCGGACAAACCCTTCGCGATTTGGATTTCTACCGAAGGTCCCCCCTTAATTTAATTTTTTCATTATCAAAGCAGAGCTTTCCTTCGTTTCACGAAAGGGCAGGAATAATCCGCAACACCGGAAATTCACACATTGACAAAGCGTTGAGCATTTTCAAGAAAAAGTGTTTTAAATCGCAGGTGGTATTTCGCAAAAAGGCCGTCCTGTTGTGATGTTGGTGGAAGCAGATGCAGAGAAGTTCTTTCTAACCTTGTTGATTTCTTCAACATTAAAACGTTGCATCACTTTCTGTGCCATTTGGAGAATTCCGAGACCCGACGCTCCAATGGACTCGTCTGTCTGACCTCGGAGTAGGCAGAATTTGTACAGCCAGGTCGTAGCGCCAACTTTGAAGATCGGGCAATACCCTATTCGATGAGACCTGTGCGAATAGTTTTTTGTTTCTTGTTTTGTGTTTGTTTATTCATTATTCGAATACTTTTTTTTTATTAATTTAACATCGGGTAAAACAGCCTCTCTCATCAGATGAGGCTGACTTTTATAGCTGCACCAAATGTAGTCCGACCATTGAGTCTCGCAGCTTAGTCCGACCGGAGAACACGCAACACCAGAAAAGACTGCACGACGACGAGCGCTGATCAGAGCTTCAATATCTTGCGTTTGTGTCAAGTGCGAAACGACCAGTGACTGTGCAATCAGACATGCTCCTAGAATATTCACATTTTTGCCGGCCCCACTTCCAGCCACCGTGTAGTCCACATGAACGAAAAAGGGTCAAAACTTCCTCAGATCATCATCCATCGCGAAAACAAATTAATGTCTTGGTTAGTTCTGGTAGAAAATTGAATCCCTTCCGACACCATGCATCTGGCAATTTCTCATTGAAAAATATTGCGTTGGTGATATTGACAATCGTAGATTTGGCCTGAAACTAGTCCAATGTGACCTAACCAAATCTAACTTAACCCAATCTACAATCTTATGAACACAGCGTACATCCAACAAATAGATTGCGATTGTCAAAACATAAATCAGGGCGTGTCCGTGTGCAAGTCCGCTGGATAAGTTATATGAATGTTCCAGTTATTTTTTGTTGTCTGTGCCGGACGGTGGTGCGAGGCTAAGGTATGTTTTTATTGCTTATGGCGTTGTAGATGCCTGTGTAGCTTCTCGTGTCGTCCCGCCGGGAGATATTTTAATCAACAACAGACAACAAGCTGCAGATAGTTAGGGAAAGTTCCTCACCTGTCAATGAAAAGGTTCTTGTGAGCAACATCTGACGTTGCATTTGCTGATCCCAGCATCATCATCTTGCAGGTGTCTTGGATTTTCTTCATTCTCCTTCGCATCTCTGCTTCTCTTTGCTGCACCTTCGAAAATTTGAAAGAAAAAATATTCCTAAACGTTGATTGCCAATCCCTATGATTTCCCAGAAAAAGTAACGCAGGTGGACCCAGCGCTCTCGGCCGACATCAATTATTCAAAATTCGGGTAAAAGTCGATCTGTTGGGGGGACAGAATATTCCGTCCGGAGACGGAAAACTCCGTCCGGGTGCGGGAAAAAGGAAATTCGGTTGCGATGGGAGCGCGCAGGTGGAAATGACTCATCACTGCTACAGGATGCACAGAAGATCCAGGTTGGCTTTGTTTTGGACGTTGGTTTTGGTTTGATTAGTTTGGTTAGGTTCGATCAGGATTACATTTGGAGGATACAGAGAAGACCAGGTTAGAATGGGTTTGGTTATATTCGGTTGGATTGAAATTTTGAAAAACAAGGTCAGGTCAGATTAAAAAAATAACAGATAAATCGACAAAAATAACACAAAAACAAAAAGAGACATTTGACGGAAACTGCTGTCTGTCATGCCATCGTGTAACCCGGATATTTCCTAATCTAACCTAACCTAAGCTAACCTAACATAACCTAACCTAACACCCAGCCTACCTAACCTAAACTAAACTAAGCTAACCTGGATCTTCTCTTCACCCTGTAGCCGTGATAAGTCATTTCTGCCTGCGCGCTCCCATCGCAACCGAATTTCCTTTTTACCTCAACCCCGGACGGAATTTTCCGTCTCCGGACGGAATATTCCGTCCCCCTCAATAGATCGACTTTATCCCAAAATTCAATTCAATCATATTTTTTTGAAACACGATTTTTTTGCAAATTTGCCAAAAGTGATAGTTCGTATGTACCCACATACACCAACGATTGTCGTTGCTGCCTGGTGCCGAGCAGGACAATTCCTAATTCTGTTTTTAATTTTTTTTCGTGTTTATTTTTTGTGCTTTGGAACCTTCTTGGCCGACCGTCTCCCAAGACGTCTGCGATCCCAGACGCCACACGACTTCCCGACTGTGACAAGTCATAAGGTTAATAGTTCGGAATGCCTATCCTCATGTGAAGCTTGCCAAGTTCGCGGACATTGCGAATCGCGAAGATCGCCAATTGGTGGTCAATCCGCAGGCAAACGTGGAGAAGTCATTGCCAGAGTTGTCACAACATTATCAATGTTGGCGACATCTGCAGGGGTGAAATGATGGCGACATGAGGCAAAAATCGAGAAGAAAAAGCCAGAAGATATATCTTTTCCATGATGGTTGAACGGAAGGTTATGAGTGGCGTGGCTTTCGGCAGAGCATGGAGCTTGAGGATGATTGAAGGCAGAGTGCACAGGGGGAAGTGGTTGCCAGGTGAGTGAGGGGCTTTAGGACTTTGACGTCATCAGCTTTGCCTGACGTAAAGACTCTGTGCATTTTCAAGGCGAAAAATATGCAGGCAATGAGGAGAGAGGAAAATTTTTGACATCGTTGAAGATCAGCTGAAAATAGATCTGTTTGTGACTGGAATGCTATTTCTTGGAAAATTATTGAATCACCTCTTGAATTGAAGAATTGAATTGGGACGGTGTTGTAGGAGCCGAAAACATCGGATTGTTTTCGAGTGACCAATCGCTGGTGGCGATCTCTCGCTCTAGAAAATCCTTCTCAAGGAGGGAGAATAACTGCCAACTCGATGAAATCGTTTGAAAAGCATCCAATCAAGATTTTGGGATTTTTGATGAAAAAAAAATCGATTATGTGGTCACACTCTGAGGAAAATGGAGAGAAAACGACATCCGAGAATTTTTCGAAAAGTAAGTTGAGTTGGGGTGCTTTGAGACGAATGTTCCTCAACTCAACGGGAGTGGAGCATTTAAGATAAATGTTTCTCAACTCGACGGAAATGGAGCATTTAAGATAAATGTTTCTCAACTCGACGGAAATGGAGCATTTCAGATAAATGTTCCTGAACTCGACGAAGTTGAGCATTTAAGATAAAAATGTCTGTCATATACATGATTTATATTGATTCATTCATTTATCATATGATGTATGATAAGATAAATGAGCATTTAAGATAAATGTTCCTCAACTCGACGGAAATGGATCATTTAAGGATCATTTAAGATTAATGTTCCTCATGCAACTCGACGGTAGTGGAGCTTTTAAGATATACGTAAATGTCCCGCAACTCTACGGAAGTGGAGCATTTAAGGATCATTTAAGATAAATGTTCCTCAACTCGACGGAAATGGATCATTTAAGGATCATTTAAGATAAATGTTCCTCATGCAACTCGACGGTAGTGGAGCTTTTAAGATAAATGTCCCTCAACTCGACGGAAGTGGAGCATTTAAGGATCATTTAAGATAAATGTTTCTCAACTCGACGGAAATGGATCATTTAAGGATCATTTAAGATAAATGTTCCTCAACTCGACGGAAGTGGAGCATTTAAGATAAATGTTCCTCAACTCGACGGAAGTGGAGCATTTAAGACAAATGTACCTCAACTCGAGGGAAGTAGAGCATTTAAGATAAATGTTCCTCAACTTGATGGAAGTGGAGTCGAGGAACCTTTATTTCCATATTCTCATGTCGGCTACAACATATCGTCGTGTACACTTCAGGAAAAAGATCTGACCCTGAGTGCCCAGTAAATTTTTGAACCTTTTCGTCAAAGCTCCCATGGGGAGGTTGCCCGGTTGTTGCAAAAATTAATTTCTGGTCTATCTCACCTTGCCGTTTTCCGCCATGAGAATGGATCTCCCTGTCTTCTTTCCTGTCGTTGAGGTATTCGCATTGTGCTGCACATGCTGGGAATCGTTCGTGAACATGACAATTTTTGTCTCACTGTGTTCTGGTTGCAGTTGATTGTCTGCCGGAAGTAAACCATGGTTTTCCGGTTGAACAATCTCGACCTTCCAGGCCTTCATCTTTCCCATCGATGAAGCGTTGATCAGACCTTGAGCGCCGTTTGGCCTCGACGGGAACTTCAACAGCAGCACCGTCCCGTCTGGGATTTCCGCTTTCGAAGAATTCCGTCGACATTTCATGAATATCGGTTCCTTTATCACGATTGCAATGAGCAGGAATGTGTTAACCATGAACACAAGAATGCTGGAAATGATCAAAAAACGGCACCAAACCTTTCTGGACACGGAGAAATGATCATATTCTGCGAATTTGGTCATGGACTATTAGCAATTTTCACTTCCGGGCCTTTGAGTGTATCTTGACCTGCTAACCTGAATGAACTGTCCGCTATAGGCCTACAGATATCCAAAAGACATGCGCTTTGGTTCTGGTAGAAGTTTTCGCTCCAGATGTCTCAAAAATCAGGATCTGTCTTCCTTTTCTGCAGACCGAGTTGTTTCGGAGAGTTCTTGAATGGCGCGTTGAAATGCCGTTGAAAGGAATGGCTTCCAAACTTGTGAATGAGAAATCACATGCTGACAGGTGTGCAAATTTTTTTGAATTGTCAATCGGAGCAATGCTGAATTGAATGGCAATTTCAAAGCCATCGAACAGATCAATCATCTCGCAGGTTCGCAGTCTTACACAAGCTGAAGCAACATTTGTGTCGCCACAGGTTTCAACAGATATGTCACGCAATCGAAGTCATTGAGGGAGCTTTGCAACCCAGAGCACACATCGCCTTTCGCTGTCTGCCTTGCACATTTTTTTTCCAATCCACTTCCGCAGGCGCGCCTCTGATTGGCTGTTGGGAATTCCAGCCAATTTCAACATCCAAATTTCAAAACCTACCTTAACCAAACCTAACCTGACCTAACCTAACCTAACCTGACCTAACCTAACCCCATTGTGACCCTGAAAGAGTTGTGAAGCGGTGGCAAACATGCCAAATGGCAAAAAGCGGTGGCAATGCAAAAATACCAAAATTGATGACGTCGCAATTTGAGACGACGTGATTGGCTGTTGCGAGCTCCTGGTCCGCGGAAGTGGATTGGAAAAAAAAAATTATGCGTCTGCCTTAGTGCCTTCGTTAGTGAACATTGTTTGCAACAAAAGGATGCATTGCAAACTTGTGCTGAAATCAAATTGTCGATAGACGTGTTTTCCAATACGTGCTCTTTGCGCAAAACCTGTTTCATCTTGGTTTGACAGTTTCTTACACAACGTTTTACGCGTAGGGGAGACCGGGGCTAGTTGGAACATTTTTTACTTTTTCACCCCTGTATGAAAACCCAAAAGATTTACCAAAATCAGTCCTTTTCGGTGGGAAAGGCTGATACTTCCCGCAAATTTTCGACCAAACAGAATTGGATTATCTCTTTCTATTTTTGTGCTGAAGTCGCATTTCTAAGACAAGAATTTCGTTCCAATTTACCCCGGGTCCGGGGTAAATTGGAACACCCACCGGGGTAAAATGAAACACACCGAGGGAAGTTGTAAAGCAAAAGAATTCAGGAAGGAAACGTTGGTTGGCGAAGTTCGGTTGCATTTTGATAGGGGGCTGTAACCAAAGGGTCAGCAGAAGGGTCACATTTTCAGAGAACTAGCTAAAGTGTTGGCCTAATAATGCCAACAATTCATCATATGGTTAAAAAATTTGATGCTTTTTTTACAAAGCTAGCATTTAAAAAATAAATCTATTCGCTCACTTCTCAATGTGATTTGGCTCAGCTTGGTGTGGCGGGCAAAATTCCTCAAAGAGATCATGAAATCCTCATCCCTCATCCACCCACAGGTTGATTAGCTGTTCCAATGCATCCGGGAGGTCCTGAACTAACGAAATGTTCCTTACCATTTTTACGGGGGAAAATGAACATGGGAGGCACTTAAATAGTTGACATTTGCACAAGCAGCAAATGTCAACAATGGTTACAAGGGTTCCACACTCTGCAGACGTGACGGCAACCACCTGCTTTTGCCCCCTTCCTTGCGACGATTCTGCACGGCTTGTACCTACATTCGTTATCCCGGCTTCGTCCATGTTAATAAATCTCGTTCACATCGAAACTTGTGACGATCATCAACCACGCTTAACTTGTCGAAAAATGCGCATTAGTGCGGTTGAAGCTTGTTGCGCGACTTCGACTTGTTGCAACAAAATTGGAAACTAAAGGAACCAAATTACGACAGGGGCTGGTTGGAACACTGTTGCTACATTCCATAAGGGCTAGTTGGAACACTGTTCCAACATGCCCCGGACAAAATGTTCCAACTTGCCCCACACCCACTTTTGAAACATCCTGCAATCTTCCTCGGAACTGCTGGTGGGACGACCCAATGCGTTTGTTTCAATTTGACCCTTATTCTAAGGACAAACTAGCTTCGAAATTGCGAAATACTTCCGTGCACAACTCAACGAGCAGTGAAACGCCAAATTCACTTCCAAAAAATTACTCGCAACCCCAAAAAACACAAAACAAAGCAAAGCTCCAACAGCACTTCCACCAGCGTCGCCGCCATTTGTAAAACTGAGTATGGTGATGGCGTGCACAACGTTGCCAAATTTCAATCTGATTCGTTCAGAATCTCAGGAAAAAAATCGACTGTTTCAACTTGCCCCTGTACTCAACTAGCCCCGGTCTCCCCTACCTATACAGAGTGCCATGAAATGCATACACCAAATGAAAGCTGATTCCATGGATTAAGCGTGGGTGATATTGTTCTGTCTCGGAAATGCCCGATGCCCCTGCATAACATTTCTTTTTTCAATTCAATTCTATTTCAATTATATTTTTTCGAAGTTCGACAATCAGTTATGCAATTAGCCTACAGGCAATGCAATTTCCGGCAAAAGTTAAAAAAAATGCAAAAGAGCATGAACAACAAAGAGAACGGAAATTCTATGACTCTTGCCAAGATTCCAATCGAGATTGAAAAGTGGCCAAGTTTAGCCGGTTTGCGAACACATCCCTGGGAAGTGAGTTCCACTGAGTGATGGTGCGTCCCAAAAATGAAAATTTGCCAACATCTTTGCTTAAGTTCCACAGGCGAATTTTGAAATCGTGATCATGCCGAGAGTAATAATGAGGGGCCTCTAACAGAGAGTGCAAGTCAGCCCAACACCCGCTCCCCTTCAGAATCAGGAAGAGACTTGACAGACGGGCCATCTTTTGCGCCTATCAGCCAAGGAACTCCAACCAAGATTTGTTATTGTGCCAGTAACACTTGTAGTTCGGCGGTAGTCACTCACTACGAATCTAGCTGCTCGTCGCTGAACTCTCTCCAAAATTTGAACTTGGCAAGAGAGCCATGGATCCCAAGCAGCAACAGCATACTCAAGAATGGGTCTAACGATGCTGAAGTATGCTAATGGCGGACACTTGCGATAATTGCGTTTGATAAAATACAAGGCTTTGTTAGATTTCTTAGCAACAGAACAGACATGTGGCCCCCGATCAAGTTTGCTGGAAAATAATATACCCAAATAAGTAAGTTCAGTGCATTGCAATAGGGTCTTTCCACCAATTTGGTATTGGACAGTTTCCAACTCTCTACTGGAAAAACGGATGAAATTATTACATTTGTCAAAATTGATTGTCATTTGCGCTCTATGGAACACCACTCTCCGATACGATCCAAATCTCCCTGAAGTTTGGGACTGTCCTCAGCTCCATTAATAACCGAATACACTATGCAGTCATCGGCAAACAAACGGATGCGGAAATGAACTGCCCCTGCCAGGTCATTTGAATATATAATGAAAAGAAGCGGTTCTATGATACTTCCCTGTGGCACGCCAGAAGTGACAGGTAGTGAATCAGAATATGAGTTGTCAACCCTGACGCACTGAGTGCGCCCAGAAAGATACCCCACCAGCCAATTTAATGTACAATGGCCAATCCCAAGGAATGTCATCTTCTCGATCAAGAGATCGTGGCGCACAACATCAAAAGCCTTGGAAAAGTCAATTGTATAACAGCGTCAACATGTGACCGTTTATCTAGTGCATTTGTTATGTCCTGTGTAAATGAAGTAAGTTGGGTTGCACAGGAGTGTCCGGGGCGAAACCCATGCTGAGCACCACATATAGTAAATCATTTATTTGCATAAAGTTTCTGATGTGATGCGCAATAATAAACTCAAGAATTTTGGAGCAGGTGTCTTGCAGGCTAATGGGTCTGTAGTTTGAGGGATCGGAACGATTTCCCTTTTTAAAAACTGGTACAACTAGCGATTTCTTCCAGCTGATTGGAATTTCAGCCTGCCTGTGGCTGGCATCAAAAATTAACTTGAGAAACACATTGCGTGACTTGGGTCACCTCGGATGTCAGATTGTGTCCTGAGTTTGTGTGGCACCTGGTCAGTCGTGGATTTTGCCAAAATATCTTCCACTCTGCAACATCGCGGAAGAATGAGTAATGACAACGGTCTCTCCTGCCAAGAAACCCCCTCCCGCGGTTCGTTTGCGCCCCTCCATGCACGGTCTGTTCTTTTTGCTCACCCTGGTGAGAAATATAGCGTCGGAACACCAATTTTGCGCCCAGTATGAATCATAACCCTGAACTTTCAAAATTTCAACAGCTTCCGGAGGCTCTGCCCCCCAGAACCCCGTTGCGGCTGCTCCCAGTTACTCCATCGAGACCCACGATTGCCCTCTTTCGTGATAAAACAGGATCTCTCTCGCTCGCCATCCGGTTTTGCAATATTCAAATTCACCTTCACCTTCCATTCTCTTTCTTGAGCACTTTACCAATTTCGGCCTTCTTATCTCTTGAAACGGATTGAGTTATACAGAGTGGCCCGAATTGAGGGGGATAATTGATGCGCCAAGTTTCCATTCAGTGGAAAAATGCACTCAAACCCCCAGTTCCGGGATGTGGATGTTCGGTACCGAACCATATTTTGTTTTGCTGATTGAATGCACTCTCGAAAATGGCTGGCGAGCGTCGACAATCGGCAAAATATTGTGAAGCGGTGAGTCTTCCGAAATTGCCACCGCACTTTAACAAAGGGAGTGCCTTCTGGATGGAGGTGGTTCAAATTTTGCACAAGCATTTTTGCTCGGGTCCCATTTATGAATACGACTTTTTGACGACTTGAAAGTGAGTGGCTTTTCCCATGAAAAATCCCGCGATCTGCCAGAGGAAAACTGACTGTTGGGCGAAACTGAAATGACAGAATGGGACTGCGCGGTCGGCCCACGACTGGCGAAAAGAAGCCGTAAACCACTTGAGTCTTGAGTCTTGAGTCTTGGGTCTTGGGTCCTTCCAAGCTGCATTGGAAGGTGTTCCCCACAACGCGCAAAAGCCACTTGGACTTTGGGGGGCGTGGGACCGCCGAGCAGCAACGGTTGTTTGTTTCCTTCCGGCGGTGCGTTGCGCGCAGCGCAAAGGGGGTGTCCCCCTCTCCGAGGGGGAAGAAATTTTGAAGCAATGGAAACTCAAATGGTATCCAGAATGATCAATTTTTTTTCAATGCAGCAATTTTCTCACAATTACTGCACAAATAGGCATATATCTGGCAAACATTTTGAAAGCAGTCATTTCAAAAAAATATGTGATAATCTCAGTTCTTTCGACTTTGGCTGACAAAGCACAAAGCTACCAAACGCGTTCGACCTTTGAACCGTTTTCCGGCGTCTGTCCTGTCCAATCGTGTACGCGCGATCGTTGGACATTTGGACATTTGGATATTTGGACAACAGGTTGGTTGGGTTGCTGTGGGGATTCTGGTTTGACTGAGAATGAGTGTTCCCGTCACCCGTGTTTTGCGAATGGAATTGAACCTGCCAGTTTGGACGTGCAAATCTGACCATGGGCCAAGCACAACGAACTAAAGTAACTCGTTGGTTATGTATCTCGTTGGCCAAGCATCAGTGTCATTGTTCCATTACATTCGGCAGGATGGCATGAAAGCACTTCGATGCATGCACTTTCATGATGCCCCGTCCCTGACAAATGCGTTCGGACATAACCTCCAATCCAAAGAAGAAACTGTGAACACGTGAAGTGAGGTCAGATCGGACAGAGACTCGTGGGTTGGAGTTTCACGAACAAATCATCCTCGAACGTTCCCGAACTTTTCCACCGGTGTGAAAATTTGAGTTTCGACAATTATTGAGGGGGAGAATTCCCCTATAGAAAAATATTGGAGGGGACACGTCCCCCCGGCTTTTGCGCCCCTGGTTCCCCAACAAGGCAGTCAGCGTTTATTGCCTTGTTCTCCAGCACAGACTCGAAGGTTATAGTAATATAATTGCTGGATTTGCGCTTGTGGACTCTTATTTATACAGCGTTTGCAACTGTTTTTCTCGCTGTATTTGCTGACACTGGGTCTGTTTAACACAAGTCTGTTTGAATTGTCAGGTTTCATTCGATCGGGTTTTGGTGGACAGATTGCCTTTTCAACTAATTGCTGTTTGAAATCAATTTTCAACTTGTTTAAAGCGGCGGAATTAATGCACCTACTCATGTGTTTTTCCCATTTAACTATTGCCTCCGAAACTTTTTTTCCTTCTTTTTAGTCTTATGCAGGCGGTAGAAATTAAAGTGCCAAATTTTAGTATGCTTTCCTAAACTGTCAGACTTTGACCTCAGTCATAAAAAACAGAATGTTTCATTTCTGCAACATGGAGTTTTTGCTTAAATCTGATCAGTCGCAATTTTTTACTTGCATGAGAACCGATATTACATGAGTACCTGCGAGTACTACATGAGTATCGCGTTCGTCATAAATGTTTTGATTTTCGTTCGGAGTGGCTGTCCAACTTTGCATCTCATCAAAATCTTGAAAGCGGTGGTACAATTTCTTACGTCAAATCGAACTCAGCTCTTTGTGAAGTGTTAATTTGCAGTGTAGACTCGTTGATGCATTTCGTTTGCGCATGAGATTTGCATCTGATTTTTAACATAATGTTCGTATGAGCCAGAAACATGTACATTTTGTCTGAATCGCAAGATCTGGGCGGCGTGAATACCAAGTCGCAATCCTGTCTGCCTTTGCCAAATCCTATACTGATAAGAAGAATCGCAGACAATTTGCAAGGGTATTTACATTGCCAACGATTGCATGTGGTCTGTCATAAACACGAGAAACGAAGATTCCCGAAGATTTTCTTCCAACAGCATTGTGCAGCAACGCACATCTCCATTTGATGTTGGGACGGACCTGGAGACACCGGATGAGTTTGCGCCTGTGGATTTTACGGCACATGCAATACGCATCATGGGTGTGTTTCGGGGTTGCAGCTTTTGATTACGAAGGGGTAAAAACGAGGTTGTTTTGCGGCCCTGCATTGGTCTTGCCGGTGCATGGAGCATGTATGCGAGTGAGGTTTGGGATCTTTTTCTTGTTTCTCGTTCAAATATAATATGCCGCCAGCGCGAATAGAGAGTAGATCTGTGAGGTGTGTGAAAGAAGTGCCACTCTGATTTTGGATTAGCTTAATCTTTTGCTATTATCAAAGCGCAGAAGGGAAAAAAACTATTGCGAACACGTATTATCCAATTCTCTCAGGTAAAAATAAAATTGGAATTGCATCAGCGTTTGATTCGCATCAGCTCTGCGCTGATGCGCCTGCGAATTTTTCAGGCTTCTGCAATTCGCATTACGCCTTGTAACTTTACACGAATCACGCGTCTTTGCGGAATTATTGCTTTTCTTCAGGCTGATCAGAAAAATTGACCACGCCACATGATTTTAATGGTTTTATTTGCTCAGCAGTTGTAAAAGGATATGCCAGTGGATTGAAGGATCTCCCTCCTCCTTTCTCCCTCTACCATTCTCTCTCTCTCTCTCTCTCTCTCTCTCTCTCTCTCTCTCTCTCTCTCCCTCTCTGTCTCTCTCTCCCCTCTCTCTCTCCCTTCTCATTACTCACCTCTCTTACCATCTCCCACCACCTCTCTCTCGATCACACTCTTTCTCTCTCTCCCTGTCTTTCTCCCTCTCTTTTTCCCTCTCGCTCCCTCCCTCCCTCTCTTTCCCCTCTCTCTCTCCCTCCCTCTCCCTCCCTCCCTCTCTTTCCCCTCTCTCTCTCCCTGTCTTTTTCCCTCCCTCCATCCCATCTCTTTCTCTGTTTATTCTTGGAAGAGTTGGAAGGTGGCCATTTTTGTTCAATTTCGATTTGACGTTTCAATTTTAGGTCACGTCAATAAAACTGAAGTTTTAAGTGAGCACAAATCAACACGGATCCAATGTTTATTTGCATACGGGAATTGACTGAGGGTCCATTACGCGTGATTGGTACGCTGATAAAGTCACAAGACAGCACTGGAATCAATTACTTATTTTAATCAGGTTTTGCAAACCCAAGATAGGGTTCAATGCTGTAACCAAACATGATGAAATCAAGTTCGTAGTGATAATGCAAATCCAGAACAAGCTGCTTCGTCAGCTGACCGAAGAGGGTCTTTGCGGCGTCGGACGAACCGACACCTCTCGCTTCGTTCTTCCAGGTCGGACTGATCAGGTGAGACAAGTTTGCCATCGACAAAAGCAAGTCCTGGTCTTGCTCGAATGTCTCCAGCTTGGCAATGATATCGTATTGGATACTGCAGTGCGAGCAGATGGTGTGGTACGGTGCCCAGTGAGGATCTCCAATTAGTAATGGGCTCTTCTTGTCTGCAATACACCTGAAAGTATTTTTTCCAATCACTTAAAATCTGTCCCAAGAAAAAATATATGCGATATTGTCCGATCAAAATCAGCCATCTGATCCCGTGTTTCGACATATCGAGAGGTAGCCCTTTTTGTGACCACAGAAAATGTTTTGCTCTTTGAATGAAGAAGGCAGCTAAAGATGCCATTGATTCAACTGAAAATGCATGAACGATGCTGGGCCTGAAGGAACGCCAACAGAGTCTCAACTCCAACTATGATTATTGGTTATGGTCTAGTTGGTGACCTGGAACCTGGGCGCCCACACACATGGCAAGGCCAGCTCGCGTCGCTTTAATGAATTGTGTGGAATTGTGTTTCTTGTTTTATACGCTGGGAGAGTCCAAGCATCGGGCATTTATGAAGGAGGCCGTGACCTTGAGTTGATGGAAAAAATTTACCTTGCAGCTCGGAGTAGCGTTACCCCCGTCATGATCTCTCGCTTTACATGGCACAAACACTTTTGTATACAGTTCACTGACAGCCCAAGCATGACGCATCTTTATATCTGAAGCATCTCCATCCACTGTGTCTGAAGTCTGAACACGGTAAAGTGCAAGGTCATTTTACATGATGCTTTCGGCAAATCGCAAATGGCCGAAATGGGCCCGAAAACATCCAGAAATGGCCTCAAGGGAAGCAAAAACGTGCACTGGTTGCGCACGGACTTCCGAGAGGACCTGCCTCTAATTTCTTCTAACCTGATGAATTCCTCAAAGGTTGGCTGCAAATCATGAAGGGCAGCATTCTTCTTTGCTTCCCTCTTCGCACTCTCGTTCTCGTGCAGCTTTTTGATCATTACATTGAGTTCCGCTTCTTCTTTTGGCTTGAGTCTGAAGTTCGGCCGAAATTTTTCCACAATTTGCCTTCCGTATCGAAGATAATAGAAGAGATCTCCGCCTTTTTCAATTGCCCTGTTGATGTCTCCAAGTTTGTCCCTGTAGGCCGATAAGAGTCGCTCGAACGGGTGTCGCACAATTGTGAACTTAACTGATTGCTTCAGGACCTGAAGAGACAACAAGAGAGCAGTCAAGGTTGCTATCTGACTGTGCATTGTTGGCAGGGAAGCCGTTCAAAAAGCGGATAATTTTCAGCAAAAATGGACAATTTTTCAAAACGATTTTCACATACAGATAAAATAAACAAGACAGGGGGTGACATGAAATATCTGATGAGAACTGCTGGCACGCACACAGAAAAGTTACAAAAAGAAAACTCATGGACTTCTTCGGAAGGAAATCTTCGCGGAGAAGTGCCTGATTGATGCAAAACGTTTTTGCTTTTTTTTTTTGCATTTTTTTGTCAGGAGATTTGAGAAAGTCTGAGTGGCATTCACTTGGCATCCACTCTCTCTCTCTCTCGCTCTCTCTCTCTCTCCTCTCTCTCTCTCTCTCTCTCTCTCTCTCTCCTCTCTCTCCCTTCTCATCTCCCTCTCTCACTCTTCCCCCTCTCTCTATCCACCCCCTCTCCCCCCTCTCCCCCCTCTCTCTCGCTCTCCCTGGTGGTTATGCATGCCAGCAATTATTCATCATGCTTATATGGGAACCAACGAGCTGAATGTCTGGCTCATTGGTTTACAAAATCTTCCTCAAATCGGAAATCCTCAGATTCAGTCTCTCACTGTTCTTCAAAGGGAGCGCAAAAGTGTTTCTCAGGTTCGTAGCTATCGTCACTTCGTTTTGTGCGTGAAAGGAGTCTGCGGATTGTGGGGGCCGGGGGTGCTGATGCTTGTGGACCAAACCTCCTCTGGTGGTTCGTCGTCGTTGAAATGAGGCATCAGCTTTCTTGCAAATCGGATAGTTGGCAGACCCTGAGCGAGTTTCTCGTTGACGGCGTCCTCAGAAAAACCTTGCAGGTGCAGAAGATTATAGAACCATGATGTTGAAGCTACTTTGAAGATCGGGCAGTAGGCCAGGTGATGGGTCCTACAAAATAAATGTAAATAATTGCAACAGAAAGAACCTTTGTGAATTGTTGGCTCGAAGGTCCGAAGGGCTACTAAAAGAAAGATCATTAATTTCCTTCCATTTTCTATTCCTGGCATTCCACATCAAAATGTTTCGAACAGACAGATTCATTACTAACTCAGGCGCCTTTAAGATTCAGTGGCAACATGCGTGGCAAAACATCATTACACTCGTGTAAGGCGTGAAACTGCATCAAGCCTGCGTTGAAATTGAATGTCTCCTGTCTTTGGCAGACCTTTTAAATTTCTCCTGCGTTCGAAGATTTTGGTGAACCCTGGGTAATTTTTTCCGAAAACGTTTTTGGAACCTTTAAACTTCATGTTTTCAGTTCTCCATTCACAGCATGGTTACCCAATTGAATTTATACAAGAAGACTGTGAGCATATTTGTATTTGATCGACCGAAACGCGGTCCTAAAATTGAAAATTCTCCCATGTTGTTGTGAAAAACAATTGGAATTACTTCCCAAGTAATGAATAAAAACCGTAAAACTAGTAACTGCTACTGAATTTTAAGATTCAAATCACATTTTCAAAGGAGTGATCTTATTTTAAAAAGTATTTGGCTGTCGCTATCGTCATTGATTTTAAGTTATCACCTGCCGTCACTAAACGGATTGCGCTGTTTCCATTGGTGCGACGATGAGTGAATAGTCGTTTGTTGGCAGAGTTTCGGGTGTTTGGAAGGCCTTGCTGAAATTGAACGGCAATACTTTCCAACTGGGCTGCTTGCCATTTAAAAACGAAGTGTTACTGTATCCTAGAAAATGCATGGGTCAGTTAATTGGACCGAAAAGTGGGCATCAATAGTTTCCATCAGATTTCCTGTTTGGGATGCAACTCCCATGGCGGTGTTCCACATTGCAACTAACCCTCACGTTCAACTCAATAGCCATTTCAGCAGACGGATGCATCTTGCAATGCAACAATGGAAAAGGAATAAGCATTGTGCATAGAAATGAAATTTTCGCAACACTAATAATCTATCCAATGAATTGCTTATCAAGTTTAACCTGAGGATGAGTTGCAATGGGGAACACGGTCGCCAGTTTTCTCTTTCTGCGGCATAGCAATATGGCAAAATGCATTTCGGTCACCGATACATCCCTGCATGCAACAACCCCGCCAGAAACAGCCCGGTATTCTGCAGCATATACAAATGCAAAAACGTGAGAGTTTCTCATGCCACACCTGTCTACGAAAAGGTTCCAGTGATCGGGAAACAACGACAAGTATTTTCGTCCACGCAGTCGACTGGTGAAGTTGCTCTCAATCCGACAAGCATCAACAACTTTCTCCTTTCGCTTCTGCATTTCCAACCATGTCGCCTGGACAAATAAAGGAAAAAGGTATCACATCTGCGGATACCAGGTACCTACACATTGTAAATTTAATAAAAATGGTAATCCGTTGCGACAAGCCACGTCCTCTTTCTCGTATGCGGTGTGCGAAATGAAGTATGTGTTTTTAAAAACAGTTAAAATACTCGTAGGGATCTGTTTTTCTCTTAAACTGCAGTTGCTGCCAATTGTAAGCTGCACCATGCCTTGATTCGGACAATAGTTTATTCAATAGCCTCGGCTTAATGACATGGTGAAAGATGCATGAGATGTTGGTGGAGCCGCTTTTCACCATCGCGCCCACCAAAAACACTGCCGACCTGTCCGTTTTCACAGCAATAGGCCACATGTTATTAAAGACAAGCAAAGGAAATTCGCGTTGCCTATCAGAAGTGATGCTGAATCCTGAAATTGTAGCCAAGCCATTCGTCAAAGCATCGAAGTACAATTCACCAAAAACATAGACCTGCACAAAACGAGTACTTCGTTTTACGATATTCACCGCAAAGACAAACATGTGTTTTGGTTGGCAACTACACTCAACACTTCAGTATTTCAGGACTTTCTGATCAACTATACGAGTACACACCACCTCCAAAATATCATCTTCGGGGCAGAAACTGAGTTTGCTGCAAGTTTGTTACCGGAACAAGTTGCATTACGTTGTAGGACTTTATTGTGCCATGGTTAATGTGCAATGAAACATCTTTCGACCGGCACTTAGACCAGTTTGGTTAACTATCGGGTGCAGTCGGACAATTTCATCCACGAGTGAAACCAAGAATTATTCTCGACACCCATCAATTAACGTATTTGCTTGGTTCCATTGGTTCGAGAGTCAGTTCTCTTTTTTTATTTGATGAAAATCAAGATTTCCCTTTGGTGTCAACATGTGGTGAAATTCGCCAGAGTGTGATAATATTCACTCAACGGACTCATGTGGTCCACTCAACGGACGACGCGATGTCTCCGTGTGAAGTGGAGTAGTCAAGTTGGGAAGTCAAAAGTTGCTGGTTTTTGGTCTGGTTGACAATAACATCATGTGATAATATCTCCGGACAAAGCACACATTTGCTTGATTTCTGAGTATAGGCAGCATTTCGTTTGTTTTTCAACCGTTCTCAACTTTGGCGTTTGCTTGCGCTGCCATGGAGGCTTCAGGCGGCGCTGGCCGAGAAGGTGATGTGGGGCAATTCCGGAAATGGGGCTTCACCATCATGGAACCTCCGAAAGACAGCAGGTTCCACGCCCGGAACATACCTACTCGATCTATTTGATGAAAATTTGGTTTCGAGTTGGAACATACTCTATCTAAATTTGGTTTGGGTTCCCTGGTTTCACATGAGTTTTCGCAACCAATTATTTCACTCGGCCTTTGTGAATTTGCAGTGGGGTCGCCGAGTTCAACGCAAATTTCACCGTCTGATATGAGTCTGATACTTCAATGTCTGTTCTGCTCTCTTTGTAGGCAATAAACTGCTACTGATGTTTAAGAATGCTTTAGACCAATTTGTTTGTGTTTGCAAACAAATTGGTCTGATTGCAAAAGGAGCATGCTTGATCCTGGGTGCTTTCAAATTGTCATTTTGGTTTGATAACGTCGGATCGCTTGGCTTGACATTGATCGCTAAACTTTGGAGCAAGGTCACATACCTGCAATTCGTATCTTGTGTACTCCTGGGAATCAAAAAGTGCATAATTTTGATCTTCATCGCTGTCGTTCAGGTAAATTGGCAAAGCATATTGCGTTTGCCACCTGGCCAAAAATATCATTGCAACACTGAGGAAAATGACGATGGTGGTGATGATGAACTTTTTGCAACGAACTGTTGCGAAGATTGGTTGCCTCCGCATCGATGTTTGCGTTTTCAACAGGACTTTGTATTGTTGTGTTAGAGGACGTCAAACATTGCTGTCGCTTTCACAGTTGTTCCCCCTCGATAGACGGCATCCTGAATTTATGCCCACGTTGAGCTCTCTCTCTAAAGTGAACCTTCCAACATCTTTCGATCCGAAGACATCGGGCAAAACTTACCACATGAAGTAAGATAACAAAACCACAAAACAAGTCACCCGCAGTTGATGATCACGCAAGACGGTGCTAGTTCTTTTTTGCTACCAGTGACCTGGTGGGTCTTCACTTTGTCCTTTCCATTGTTGGACAACACACAAAATGTTGCACGAATGTGGACCTGGTCATTTCACAAGAATTGTTTGTAGAATAGGACAAAGAAAATTTGTTCAAGGATCGTCGGCCGTCCCATGATGAAATTGGCAACATGTATCTTGCTTTTCAAGGCCAAAATCATGATCCATTGTTCAGGTCTCGCAATTGAGCAAGCAGTTGTTACGAAGGTACGTATTTTTGAGAGTCAATGATGCATGTGGAAAATAGGCAAATTCCAATCAACTCCCCTATTGTGTCAGTGTGCGAATGCATGCGAAAGATCATCTTTCACTCGGAAAATACAGCTCCGCACGTTTTGACCCAGTTTCTTTTCATGGATGTTTCATCTCCCCGTTATTGCTAAATGAATTTTCGAACCGAGTCGATTTTCAGCCAAAGATTCGCGTCAATGAAAGCGCGGGGTGCAGTTTTGCGCCTTCGGTTTGGAAAAGAAACCAATCTAGTTGACTCACGAGTACATCTTGTTTTTACACAAGATAGAAAACAGCCTTGCCGAAGTCTACCAACGCTGTTAGGCTGTAATGATAACGAAATGTTCCGATCGTTAAAGTCTCCATCGGTCTCCATTGCAATCGTTCAAGGGGATACAAATTCTGTAAAAAACAAAAACTTGGAATTCGGCTTCTGTTCATTGCAGGAGACAAGCATAATCAAAAACCCTTGAAATTCCCATCGTGCAAAGGCCTAATTGCAATTTTGGACGAAATTTCACAATGTCGAGGTGAAGTGGATTGGCCTTTTGGCGGGCGTTTTTTGTATCCGGAGAACCTTTTCATATAAGGAGGCAATATTACGACATCCATCCGGCCGTCAAGAAAAATCAGCCGAATTTCAATATCATGTCAATATGCTCAATTCCAAGTTCCACCAGCAATCCAACTCTCTACATTCCATTTTTTATTTTGCAGGCTTGCACATTCCAGATTCCTCTTTCTGGTTTGCAGATTTATTTGTGGAACAAAGAAACTAGAAAAAAAATCCGGAGCGATGGATGTCGACTTTTCAAATTTCCAAGTTGAAACAGGCATTGAAAGCCAACCCGTCCGTATTCGTTTCGGGATCCGGTTACCCTCGCGGATGTGTTGTTTCGTCGATTACCCATATCGAATGAACCAGTTCAGCAAAAAAAAAAAAATGCCTACCACGCATCTGAAGTTCAAGGAAAGCATGGCGCATAGCAACTTACGCGACAGCTTTCAAGAGTTGGATTGAAGTGATTTTTCAATTTGCACCTGTAATTGACATAATGCGAGCTTCGCAGTTTCCATGTCACAACAATCCTTTTGACAGTGAGTGGTGTTAATCTTTTTGTCGTGCAAGCGCAAGGGAGTCGAAAACGGTCGCGATCCAAATTTTTGGATACGATTTGCCCAATTTTGATTTCTCAGGGGTTGCTCTTCCATTACGGAAACAGACGAAAATTGCCAAACTGCTGTGAAAATATAAACACAAGAAACAATAAAGACTTCGTGTTATAACATTTCGTTTTAATTAGAATCGTGTACATGTGTTTACAGTATTTACAATTAGCCTCTCAACCATGGTCAGGAATGAGGGGATTACAGTTCGTTGATATCGATAGGAGTTACATGTCAAAAACTTATATTTTATTCCGCATAAGAGATAATCTTCTACAAAATCCAGTTCTCCAAGGTTTTGCTCGGCATTTAACCAAAAAGGACACCATCTTTCTGGCACTTTAGGAATTAAATAGGTACCAAAAGAAAATCACCTGCATCGAAACCAAGCTCAAACAATTCTGTGGACTAGCTTTTAGTTTCCGCTATCTCTTGAATAGTTGGTGACAGAATTAATGCACTCATACAGCAAGTGTATACAAAAATTGCCATAGTTGAGTTGAGATTTTTTGCTTTTGCTGGAGTTGAGAGTTTATCAAAACGTAAACTCTGCGAAAATTAGGTATCTTCGTTTATGAATGAATGAATGAATGAATGAATGAATGAATGAATGAATATCTGTATTTGAGGGGGATTCCTCTTATCATACCTACAACTGGTTACAAAGACAAGAAAATGACATAGAAAGTAATAGACAGACACAATTTAAAATCTTGACTAAAATTAAACATTTCAATCCAGACAACATTCCAACCAGACAGACATTTCCACCATCAATAAATAAACTTTGCCCTTGCCATTGCACCTACCGGCCATACTTGCGGACGGGGAAGGTGAAAAAAGATTTGATAGGCCCTAAGAATGGGAAGAACGGAATTGAGGGCTTGGAAGGGACATTCCAATCATTAATGGTTTCCCAAAAGGACGATTTGAAAGTCCCCTTGAAGAGAGGGGCTCACTTTTAAGGCATGATTGTCGTGAATAGAAGTTGGAATTTCTGTTTCGAAGTACCCTTCCCCCTCGCAAAGTACCCTGAAAAAAACTTAAAATGCCTGGATCTTTCTCCTCTCAGAGTAGTCCCCGCCAAGCTTGTCAGCAGAAACCTGCTCAATTTCCTATAATCTCCAAAAACAAAACGAGCAGCTTGGCGCTGAACACGCTCCAGTGCGATCAAATGAATGGATAAGTATGGGTCCCAAGCTGTGGACGCATACTCAAGAACAGGTCTTACAAGAGACAGATAAGCTTGTTCGCGGATTCTAGAGTTGCTCTTCCTGTAATTTCTTTTAACGAAGTATAGCGCTCTCTCCACGTATTTTTAGTGACCATTGCTATATGCTAGACCGATCAAGTTTCCTGGAAAATCTCACTCCCAGATAAACAACCTCCTTGCTGGGTGTCAGCCGAAACCCATTCAAAATGTATTGTACATCATCTTCACGCGCCGCCCTCGAAAACCTTATCAAATTGCATTTCTGTGCATTTAATATCATTTTGGAGCCTACGCACCACTGGGAAATTGATAGCAAATCATCCTGGAGGATCCTTTGATCATCAGGTGAATCTATCTGCCTATATAGCACACAATCGTCTTATTCAACACATGCGTATACTTAGGTATTCCGTCACCAATTGGACACAGAATCAAAATCTTCACTGAATTTTTCTCAGAAGAAGTGAATCCATGCATGGGTCCTTCCGAAAACCATACTTATGGAAAAGATTTCCAATATAACATCACACGATGTTCATTTGGCATAACCCAAATATGGCTCGACATTGTACTCAAACATGATGAAATCCAGTTCAAACTTCTTGTACAATTTCAGAACCTGTTCCTTTTTCAGTTGACCGAAATACAATTCTGCAACGTCGGATGTCTTCACTCCTTTTGTCATGTGCTTCCAAGTGGGCTTCAACTTCATCTTCAACTTCACCTTCGATGTCGAGTCAGGCGGAGTCAACATCGAGGCAATTAGCGTCTGATCGGCTTCCAATGTTTCAAATTTTGCAACCACGTCGTAGTTAATGTGGCAATGGGTGCAGGAATAATGGTACGGCAACCAGTGATCGTCTGCAAGTTCGTTGGTTGAGAAATTGTCTTCTGCAAGGTACCTAAATGTGGAAGAGAGCAAAGAGTGGATATTGCTGTGGGTGATCGGAAAAGCATCACGACTGGACTGGGTGGCAATCTTGATCCACCAGAAATATGTGCGAAATAGGCAGAACATGAAATTGTGCCCCGTGGACCCTAACAAAGCTCTTCCAGAAAACCACAAATGCCCTTGCCGAATATCGGCGCCTTTCCAACCCATCCGCAGGACGCCGCAACAACAGCCCCGTTTACCCACAAGACTCGAATTCGAATGAAAGGAAAGTGAAGAATAAAAAATTAGGACCATGAGCTGTGATCTAATGGTAAAACGTTGCCCATACCATACTCTATACTCATTATAACGACAGGATACTAAAATCGGCTATCCCACACGCCCAATGTAAAAGCATTGCGCAATTTCCTTGCTGACCACTTGTTTGCTGATTTTTTTGTGGACCATGCTGCGAATGGAGCCGTATTGCACCCATTACACCACTGGCTATGAGAGCCTATGCGATAGTAACAGCGTAACTTGGAAGTCACGTCAGTTTTATATGCTTGATTGAAAGTTTTCATGAATAGGAAATAAAAATTGAAATACTTCAATCAATCAATCAATCAATCAATCAATCAATCTTTATTTGCTCCACAAATACAATGTTTGGTGGAGAAAAAAATATGCAGAGAAAGAGGGGAAACATAATGGTAAAAGGATAGTATAAAAGAAGAAATAAAAAAAAAACTAATTTTCATGAAACAAAATAACAAATTCAGTGGCAAATTCGCCACCGCAAGTCAGAAAAAAAACAACATCATCAACCCACGAAAAAAAAAGAAAAAAAACTTATATGAAACTCTGATCACGCACTTTTTATACGGACTTAAGATCTGTCATTCACTCCATTATTAAGTGCATACTGTAGTGTAAACGTAAGCGCTCGAAAACTGCAAGGACAGATTCTCAAAAGCTGCAAGTCGTCCCGCAATTATCGCAACAAGGTGGGCGCAAGTGTAACAAGAAAACTTGAAAGGAAAAATGTGTCAATTTCGTTTGCTCCCCCTTCCGAAATCAAAAGCTGCAATTCTGTGCGACGCTTATACTGAGCCATTCGAAATACCCGGGCCATAGGAGATTATTGTCAGACTTTTGAAGCACGGGGCAATGTAATTCCCCATTTAGCATGCGCCGCAAAACACATTACATGGAGGAATGCATTTAGCGGCACTTACCAGATGGGAAATAACATTGCCCCGTGCTTTAAAAGTCTGACAGAAATCTCCCATGGCCCGGGAATTTGGAATGTCTCAGGACAAAGGTATGATGCGTGTTAACATGTTTATCGCAAATTACGGTCGTGATAGAGAACGAATCCTTCTTCTGCACCTTCCGAAACCAAAAGCTGCAATTTCGCAGGACACTGGTGATGTGTGTTGCATACGCATCGAAAATCACAGGCGCATGGATCATTTCCTTTTTCTGACCCGTCCGAAACCAAAAGGCTGCAGTTTAGGTTGGCAACACCATCCGACATGTTTCCTCATCAAAAGGGAGAAAGAATGTTCCCATATTGCAACACCTCACGGCAAATTCACGGCATATGCAACACACATCAGAATAATCTCTGGTTGCATGAGTTGTGAATTAGTTTGGCGCCAACATCCCATGTTTCCTGAAAAAAGGAAGAAAGATTGCCACACGCTACTGGATGCCTTCAAAGGTTTAACTTACCGTATTAGGGGCCATCTCACTTAAACAAGGTTTTATGCAGTTTTACACCGTATACGAAAGGATGTTGTTGTATGAATCATATTGTCATTGATTCTAATGGTGCCTGACTAGGGCCTATGTACTTGACGACCTCCTTAGTATCAAGAATTTTCGCAATGCTTCGAAATTCACAAGCACAATCATTTTTTCAAACCCTTTCCTGCACCAAAAGCTGCCAATTCCGCACGACAGGGATGACGTGTGTTGCACATGTATAGAAAATCACGCAGGCGTCTGAATAATTTCTTTTTCGACCTGTACCAAAACCACCCTTCCGAAACCAAAAGGCTTCAATCCTCGCAAGGTCGTGTGTGTCGCACATGAAACAAAATATCAAGCTGCCTCAATACATTCCCGTTCTTCATGTCGAGAATGTCCAACGCTGCACCGCAGAACAAGCTCAAGACGAATGAACTGTGTTGCATATGCAGACCCCGCTGTTATTGGCTGCACATCAGATAGGAGAAATTTCTGAGGTCTGGCTCATAGAGAGGTCATTCAGTTTCTAAGGCCGGAGAGATCTCCGATGCTTGTTTCAAAACCACCGGTGATAGTTGAGGATATTATCGATCCCTTCCCCCCGAAAACGTGGATATCCGCAACTTTCACCGGTGCTTTTTAAAAAAGCATCGGAGATCTCTCCGGCCTAAGAGCTTGATGCAGTTTCACGCCTTGCACAATTGTTGTGATGCTTTGCGGAGCATGTTGCCACTGATTCCTGTGGCGTGGATAGGACACAATTTTAACGGGGATTTCGTTCTGGTCCAAGATCACAAATAAAAGTCAAGCCTGCTCGAGCTATCTCGTTTTGGGCAAATTCTCATTGGTTTCGCTTGCTCGTATAAATTGTGTAGTGCGGCAGACAAGCACATTAATGCCAGATTCAAGGTGCCAGTGGGTAAGTGAAGCTGTCTGTTCATTCTGCTTTTTTTACCCATCACAAACATACCTCACAAATTCATCAAAAGTGGGCTCGATACCCAGTGGCTTGGTCTTGACATTTTCAGATACAGCCGTCCCCAAATTCCTCTTCGAAACTTTTCCAATTTCTGCCTCCTGATGATGAAAGGAAGCGTTTTTCCTGTACCTCGCCACAATCTTCTTCCCAAATGCGTTGTAGAAGTGAAGCACACCGTGCTCCAATCCAATCTGAACGTTCTCCAGTTTATCTCTGTAGGCTGATAGGAGTCGTTCGAATGGATGACGAACAATGGTGAATTTGAAGGAACTATTCAAGGCCTGTTTATAGGACGGGAGTGAATAAGATTCTAAGCAAGGCAAAACTATTCGAACTACAGCTCATTCCACTTGAAGATATGAGCTGAGAATGCTTCACACTCTTCCATTTAAATACACAGAAAAACTTTAATTTCTATGCCGAGAAAGAAGTTTTCGACCGAGTTTTCATTGTTGAAAGAATTCTGAATTCACTCTGGGCACACTTGGGAGCATTCTTAGCTCATATCTTCAAGTGGAATG
>JASGXE010003864.1:0-35615 GCA_030068105.1 Sinentomon sp. SZTP_YWyxl
TGTTTTGAGCATTGTTTCAAAAACAAACACAATGTTGGAAAAATCATGTTTCAAAAACACATACAGGCTTGGAAAAATGTGTTCATAATGTTCTAAAAACAAAAAAACAGGGTTGAAAAATGTGTTCAGAATGTTTCAAAAACAAAAACAGGTTTGAAAAACGTGTTCAGAATGTTTACCCAAAACAAAAACAGGTTTGAAAACTGATTTGAGCATGTTTCAAAAACAAATACAGGGTTGGAAATGGGATGAGCATGGTTCAAAATGAAAAACAAATACAGGGTTGAAAAATGTTTTGATTTCAGCATGTTACAAAAACAAATACAGGGTTGAAAAATGATTTTCAAAAAGATAGGGTTGAAAAATGTGTTCATCATGTTTCAAAATCAAATACAGGATGAAAAATGTATTGGGCATGTTTTAAAAACAACGGCGTTGAGAACGTTTTGAGCATGTTTCAAAAACAAATACAGATTGAAAAAATATGTTAAGCATGTTTCAAAAACAAACTCTGTTGACAAAAATGTGTTAAACTCGTTTCAAAAGGCAATTACAGCGTCGATCCTAATGTGTTCAGCATGATTCAAAAATAAATGGACCTACTCGTATTACCGTGGTGCGATATTCCCTTAAATTTCCTGCTTTTCATATATTAGTATATTTGCATATTGGTCACCTACAAATCGCATAACGTCTGTCTTCCTCTCATGCCGCTGAATGCTCTGTTATGATGACAACACTCTCTTGGCTTGACAAAGAAATGAAGTGTGACCACAGTTGCCAACTTCCATTAGTTTTCAACATCCGTTTTGACGTTGCCTGAGATTAGATAAACTTTTTGTTGAAAAATAATAAAAATAAACATATGGTCATGAAGCCAATTTCTGTAGCAACGATCTGACGGGCTTAGGGTTGAGGAGACCCATTAAAGTAACACCTATAGCTCGAGGTCCAAGACAGAGGCTTGGCAGGTTACACTGCAGAGAAGCCACACATCACAAGCACATGTCCCCGGTCTGCAGATCATGCTCTATTCGGGAAATCCTGCGGGTTGGCATCGCCGTAAAACAGATCCGAGCCGTTTCCGTTGAATGCAGAGTGGAGTTGGGCTACGATTATGGGGCATTGTTCGCCTTGGGAGCCCAAGTTTTGCAACAAGGTTCATGCGAGCCACCGGCCGTATGGCTGTCAGCTCAAGATGGCAAATGAAGATGTGCCATTGGATTTTTTCTACAACGTCCTGCACAACGGCAACGAAAATCGTTGCTTCCTGATGCCATCATTTCTCACGTCATTCGAGATGACGGCTGACACAATACAGGTGCGAAAGTTAAGGTGTGGTAACAGGTACGAAAATTGAGGTGTGGCAAAAACGCACGCAGAGCTTTTTAATCTTCTGTAAATTCCAGAAACACCCAACACTGCTTTTTGTCCTTGAAAGGTGAACGACTCCAACGGACTCACCCTGGAGAGCAGGTAAGCTCATTTTCTTCTGATGCAAGACGAATTGCAGATTGAATGGACAAATACTCTCAAAAGGAAGAGACCAGAAGGGATTGAGAGGAGTCTAGAGCTGTTGCGACAATGCAACGACCATGTGGTCCATATCGAAATGGTACAGCAAGAGATCCCTCGCAGCGGACAATGGTTTGGCACGTTTTTTTAATGTGGGTTCGAAAAATGATTTGATCTTCAAACCAATCTTAAAACAGGGTCCAAAATTCAAAAGAAACAAATATTTTCCCACGGACAATTTTTTCAATAAATCGAACCTTCTCACCTTGAGGGAGTCCCCGCAAAATGCATCACCACAAGTTCTGTTGCAATCCGTCACCTTTAAAAATGTTAAAATTCTTTTGCGAAAACCTTGTCGGTAACATCTGAGCAACGCTAAAACTTAAGATTCCGGCAATTTCTGAGCAGATACATAAAACTCGAGATTCTGCGAATTTCTGAGCTATTGCATAAAACTTAAGAATCTGGCAAATTCTGAGCTGATTGCATGCTATTTTGCACAAAATGTATGACTCTGGCAAATTCTGAGCTTATTGCACAAAACTCAAGATTCAGATAATTTTAAGCTGTTCCACAAAACTTAAATTCTGGCAATTTCTGAGCCAAAATGCGCACAAAACTCAGGATTCTGGCAATTTCTGAGTTGTTGCAAAAACTTTAGATTCTGGCAATTTCTGAGCAGCCACATACAAGAATAAAATACAAGATTTTGACAATTTCTAGCTGTTGCACAAAACTCACAGTCCGGCAATTTTTGAGCTGTTCCACAAAACTTCAGATTCGGAAAATTTGTAATCTGTTGCACAGAACTTATTATGAACTTACGTTGCAATTTTTTGAGTTGTTGCACAATACTCATGATTCTGACAATTTTTCAGTTATTGCAGAAAATTCTGACAAATTTCAGCTTATGCACAAAACTTGAGATTCTGGCAATTTCTGAGCAGATTGAAAAATTGTTGTAAATTTTGGCAATTTCTGAGCTGCTGCAGTGTTTAAGTGTTAATGATACCCATACCATTTAGAAATCTCGGTCGATTGTTTTGACATGCACGTGCACAAAATTCTTCCGAAAAATTCAAAATTCTTCAAAATTGGTTCCGGCAAATTCTAAACTGTTGCACAAAACTTTAGATTCTGTCAATTTCTGAGCAAATTTAAAAAATTAAATTTTGGAAATTTCTGAGTTGCTGCAAGTTTCAAAATTTTCATAATTCCCATATCGTTTAGAAATCTCGGATCGATTGTTTTGACATGCCCGTTGCCGCGGAAATTTCATGTTGTTTGCTCAAACAATTCTGTCATGAGTTACTTTGATGGTGAAAGATACAAAAACTTGAAACTTCCATATTTTTGTTGCAATCTTGAGAGAAAAGGAATCGGTCGGTGCATGAGAGGTATATACGAGCGAAAATATATGGCACCACTTCAAAATTTATGCAACTGAGGCCAAAGGCACACGGAGTTTTGAATTCCAGGCACGAACTTCGCAGGGCTTCCGTCTATTCTGAAAGCGGAGCCATTGGAGCACCTTTAACTCATTCTCCAGACGCACAAGGGGGGAGAGTCGGTTCCCCACCCCCGAAAAGGCGCGCGTGCTCAAGCCCAAAGCTGTCATCGCGGCACATAAAGCCCGAAAACACCCATCGCCACTTTCCTTCGGGGGATTTATCTGCTCCTGACTCTGCCGCCTGAGCCTACCTAAATCATATTATGCACATTTTCTTAACGCGAAATATATGTCTCCGGGGCACGCTCTTGAAAGCTGAATTTCTAAACAAGCTAAAATCTGATACCTCCATTTCAGAAGGGCTATTCTTGGGCTGGAGCTGGTGCTGGTGCCAGAGCGACACTGCTTTAAATTTCCTAGCTCTAGCTGACAGAAATTTTGAATAGATCATTATACAGGGATTTCTTGTATGCGTACAGATACAGGGTGTACCTATTACCGCAGGCATACATCTTTTCATGTTTTTCCTCTTCCAGGTTGTGAATTCAGGACCACCTAGAAGGTATAGGTGCCCTTGCTTGTGGGTTTTTTTGCAAGATTGAGCCCTTGGCAAAACCAGCAAGCTTTCATTTACGCTGGCAGAAACAGAAATTGCAAATATATACGTACACCAGATGGCGCATACATGGTTTTTCCGAAGGAAACTCAAAAATTTCCAGCGGGACAAACTTTTAAAATTTCAGTAATTTGAACTTTTTGCGAAGCAATTCTGTAATTTGCAGCGGATTTTTCTGTCATCATTGAATTTTGTGATGGTATTTTCCCCTTATTGTAATAAACGATGAACTAGAAAAATTTAGAAACCGTCGGACGAAACGTGTGCAGTGTCGGAGTGCCAGTGAACGGATGGTATTGGTACCTGCACGGGCCGTTAATAAATTATTTGCATTTCCCCCACCTAATCCCAGGACTCAAAAACTGCATCAAACACTTCACTCACAAACACTCACGCGCGAGAGATGACAAAAACCTCGAGCGTATACGCAAAACATAAGTTTCTCCATAGGTAAACACCCTGTTTTGAGGTTAACCTACTGCCGTTCCGAAACACCCTGCTCATTAGCATTTCAGTCTTTGTCCGCAGAGTCTTTCCGCACCCTCGAAGGAAAGGCAAAGGCAAAAACCCTACGGTTTTGCTTTGCTCCATATGGAAGTCTGAGATTTCGGTTCGAGACTTATGGCGAACGGTGAATAATGGCCTAGCGTTATGGCCAAGAATAAATTAAAGACGATCTCGATGAGAAGAAGAAAAACGACGACACATTTACCAATTTATTTTGGTGGAAAATATTGAGGGAACTCAGCTCATATAGAGAATATAGCCTCAGCTTCCAGCTTACAACTTTCATTGTATGCACTCATGAGAGACCGGAAGAGTGGTCGGAGATCAGCGGATCTTGCGGTCTAGACTGAAATAATCGCGCAATTATAGATCTTGTTTTTCGATTCACCCTTTTTTTCTCGCGCAGTTCTTCATAATCAGTAATCACAGTTTCATAATCGCAGTTTGCAAACAGGTTTCACAAAAAAGTTCGTTTTTTTCTGCATTTTGCAAAAAAAGCTGTCAAAAAGGTCCAGACGGGACCTTCAATAATGAGTCAAAAATCATCATGAGGTCGCCCCACACTGATAAAGATGTCCATTCCAGGCCAAATATGTTTTGAAGATTACTTTGAAAATAGAAATCATCATCTACCATTTCGTCTCCTTTGCTTCTCCATTGCGTCGCCAATGTTTCTACATTGGGTCTCAATTTGGTCTCCATTGCGTCTCCATTGCTTCTCCACTGCGTCTCAATTGCGTCGCCAATGTTTCTACATTGGATCTCAATTTGGTCTCCATTGCGTCTCCATTGCTTCTCCACTGCGTCTCACTTGCGTCGCCAATGTTTCTACATTGGATCTCAATTTGGTCTCCATTGCGTCTCCATTGCGTCTCCATTGCTTCTCCACTGCGTCTCAAATGCGTCGCCAATGTTTCTACATTGGGTCTCAATTTGGTCTCCATTGCGTCTCCATTGCTTCTCCACTGCGTCTCAATTGCGTCGCCAATGTTTCTACATTGGGTCTCAATTGCGTCTCCAATGGGTCATGGCATCTCCATTGAGTCTCCGTTGGGTCTCCATTGCGACTACATTGATTCTCCATTGCGTCTCCATTGCGTCTCAATTGCGGGTCTCCATTGCGTCTTCATTGCGTCTTCATTGCGGCGTCTCCATTGCGTCTCCATTGGGTCCTTGCATCTCCATTGCGTCTCCATTGGCATCCATTGTGTTTCGATTGCGTCTCCATTGGGTCTCCATTGCGTCTTCATTTTGTCTCCGCAGATAGGCCTACATGATGTAAAAAAGCCTTCCTTGCAAATGGAAACAATGACCTCTCATTCCATGTGCAAATGATAATGTGCATTTTCCATGCGCAAATTCCATGCGCAAAAGAGGACTTTCCTTTTTTGCAAAGCTTTGTTCATCTTATTCTGCTTGAAGACAGAAACTGAGAAGGTTTTTGATACACTTTCCTCCATGGAGGAAAGTGTATCAAAAACCTTCTCAGTTTCTGTCCTCCATGGAGGAAAGTGTATCAAAAACCTTCTCAGTTTCTGTCTTCAAGCAGAATAAGATGAACAAAGCTTTGCAAAAAAGGAAAGTCCCCTTTTGCGCAGGGAATTTGCGCATGGAAAATGCACATTATCATTTGCACATGGAATGAGAGGTCATTGTTTCCATTTGCAAGGAAGGCTTTTTTACATCATGTAGGCCTATCTGCGGAGACAAAATGAAGACGCAATGGAGACCCAATGGAGACGCAATCGAAACACAATGGATGCCAATGGAGACGCAATGGAGATGCAAGGACCCAATGGAGACGCAATGGAGACGCCGCAATGAAGACGCAATGGAGACCCGCAATTGAGACGCAATGGAGACGCAATGGAGACGCAATGGAGAATCAATGTAGTCGCAATGGAGACCCAACGGAGACTCAATGGAGATGCCATGACCCATTGGAGACGCAATTGAGACCCAATGTAGAAACATTGGCGACGCAATTGAGACGCAGTGGAGAAGCAATGGAGACGCAATGGAGACCAAATGGAGACGCAATCGAAACACATTGCATTCATGCATGCAATGAAACTTTGATTTCTATGCGGAAGAATCCGCACAGTTTTCGACTTCATTTTCATTGTTTCCCTCCAAGCATGCTTCAGAGTGAGAATTCTCAGTTTGTCTCTCGTCAAACGGAATAAGGATGCAGGCATGTGCGCCAATATTGTTTTGGCAGAATGTTGGTTGTGTGATATTGCTGACCTCCGAATACCAAGAACTGCTGACGTCGCATTACACAGTGCATTGCACATGGCGCTTAGCATGGAAAGATGCATCCGCGTCTGCTGAATTGCTTGTTGAGTTGAATCCGAGGGTGAGTTGCAATGGGGATCATGGCCGAATGAAAGAAACAAATGTAATGTTCGAATGTGCGTGAAGGGTTTCGTTTTGCGCAAATGCGGAGAAAATCAGTGGAAAGCTTCTGATCGATATTCTTGGGACTGGAGTGTTCGTTGGTTTCCCTGTCGAACAATACGTGCTTCGGGGGGCATCTGCGTGTGCAATTCAGGCTCAAAATGTTGTCGCAACATTTCTGCGTTCTTGGACGAGTTGAGTTCATTTCCTCATGGACACTTTACCTTTCCCTGTTTATATGAACCCATGAGTATCAAAGAGACCCGGGATGGCTTGAAATCCATCACGCTCCCGCGGTTCAGGCGTTGCATGCAAGTCGTCATTCGCGAATTCTGTCTCACTTGCTCAGCCCATGATATCGAAAACCATGTTTCTGGCGGAGGGGAAAACGGTTCCAGCACTGCACACATCCGCAACCAGCAAATTGAAAAGGGCACCTGGATCGCAAAATTGGCCTGACATATAGGTTCTCGCAGGTACCGTGGGCCTGCCGACAACGCAGACAAGACAGCAAATGCCATATTGTGAAGTGCAATTTGCAATTTGCCGCACAACCTATTATACGGGACCGTAATTACGGCTTGATTTATTTTGAGAATTTTCGTGCAACTCAGAACGTGATTTGCTTGTCAGTAGGCGTCCGGTCTGACATATTGGATTTCCAGCGCAATCTATGGGATTTCAAATCGAGTTTCGGAGGCAGAGAAAAAATGCTGTCCGCGTTTATTCTGCTGTTGGTGAAAGAGCAAACTGTAAAATGTATATCCGTTGTAAACAGAAAAAGCTAATCAAAATATTTTAACAATTGCATGAGGAATTGCCAAATAAGTATTGCGTGATACATGCGCAAAATGCCACGCAAAATACCTGCCGCACGTAAATATAAAGATCAACCGCCGGGGAACCCATCACTACGAAATTCCTCCAAAAATGATGCGGAGATTCACTCATATGGAATGGAAATCGGAAAACGAAATTTGACTAACATTTATACGCAATGTTAGTCGCAATGTTTATACGACTAACATTTATACGCACATTTGTACATTAACTTTACAATTACGTGTATCATAGCTTCATTTGGGGTCTCTTTAACTCTAACTTCCGGGATTTGCGATTTCTTTTCCTTACTTCATAATTTATCACCAAACCAAACCTGATCTAACAACTGCCTCACTGCCATTTTGCTGTTGCCAACTGACTGTTCGGTGTCCGCCAAATGCTATTTGTCAACTTGTTGCTCTGCTCTGAACATGAGATCTCGGTACGGAATTCCTTCGGAGCACCTTTCTTCTTATATGGCCTTAGATGGGAGTGTTCTTTTCGGATCATTGTTTGGAACACGTAGTGCGTGTTCTCGGAACACCATTTTCCTGAATGCATGAGTGATTTGGAACACATGGAGTGTTCGAAATCACTCATGTATTTCAAATTTGTGACTGGAAAATTGTGTTCCGAGAACACGCACTACGTTTTCCAAACAATGACATGTTCCACATGTCGCTGTGCTGATAAAAAAAAGAGTTCAACCTTGGAATGACCTTTACCTCAATATGGCAGCCGTATTCTCCATTGCCACACACATAACAGTGCATATTGGTATACCTAGTCAGATTCGAGTCAATGGTCAATTCTATCGATGAAAGCATCCATCGCAGCAGCACATGGAAAGGGTTGCTCATATAGTAATCAAATTTCCACCACACAAATATCAGTTCCGAAATTGGCGCGGTTCGCAGAATTGAGACTGAGTAGTGAGTTATGTGGATGCAGACAATGAAGAAAGCTTCTGAAAATGCTTACACCCAACTGTGGGTTTCTGCTTCCGTCAAAACTGCCGCGACTTCACAATTCTTTCTTTTTGTTCTTGTCTTATTGTTGTGTGATGCGGTTAAAGTTGACGGTGTGGATATAAGCTGGAGGCCAAAAGAGTGTGATAATGCATTGCCCATTGAAGTGTTGAAAAGTCACAAATAAGTTCCTAGAGCGAGATGTAGGCTGACTTTTGATCTGCTCATCATGCAAACATTTCCAATCCACTTACATTCGGACAAAACTGCTGCTGTGACAATGGCTCCCAGGTTCGTTGTCAAATAATTTACTTCATTGATGATGTGGCTTACCTTTCTGAAAATAGAAAAAAAAGAAACACGTTTAGCAAAATGGAGCAAAACTTCGACGAGCTTTTTTTGCGGTTTAGCGTTTTGGGATTGAAGGAACACTATAACCAATCGGGAATGCGCGAGTGTCAAATCGTGAAACATCTGACCTTGATTCGTAAAGCTGCGAGAATCATTTCCAACTGTTTGGATGAATGGACTTCGCTTTGGTTGGAGCGAAGAGTCCCACCATAGGAAGGCCTTTGTAATATGAACTAGACTATTCAAGGGCTGCAGTCGGTCTCCTATAATGTCCTAACTCTCCTAATGTCAACTTGAACCGGGCACACCCCTGTACTTTCCTCACGACTTTCTTGCGCAAAACTCTAAAATACTCAACGAATGAAGGCCGCATTTAGCTGCTCAGCGTAAAAATACGCAGCAAAAACAAACGCTTTAAAACTCAATTTACGCAGGGAAGAATACTTGTCCACAAAATCCCGCGTGGTCGCGGACAAGTTTTTTTAATCAAACAACAAAAACTACTCTGTTTCCATGCAACTCTGTGCAGAAGACCGGCAGGACGCAATGACAAAACCATGTAGATTATGCATGTAAAGGAATACTCGACAATAACTCAAGCGCATGAATTGTGTGTTTTGTGCAGCTTTTGGGCCTCAATGGGTGAATGAAGTGGTGTAGTTGCTGGGATGAGTGCATTAGCAATTAACGTATGGGCACGGAATTTAAAGGAAGTCGCAGCGACCACCGACCAGTTATGTTGCATTAAAAAATGGATACACAATGCCACATAAGGCAGTCCTCGGGATAAGATCCAAAGAGCAAAATCGCAATGAAGATGGTAGCGCAATATATTTTGATATCGGACGAGAAACATCAATGAATTCACATATCTACAAGTCGAGAAGTGTGGTACAGAAGGAAAGGCTGAAAAACAAGGGACGAACGTGTGAAATGCAAGAAAGATATGTGTGTGAAGTTGGACCCCTTTGCTAACCCCCCTCTGTTGCAATATTGCAGCTCGTTCGCCACTTTGCCCCAATTTGCCCCGTCGTCATTCGAACGTTTGATCCCCGTTCAGAAAAAAGTTGTTCAACTTTCAATGTGGGCGCCAACTATGTGAAGTTTCCCCCCGATTTACTTTTTGTTGCCCCCCGGATAAGACTTTGCATCGTTTGCCCCACTTTGCCCCGTAGAACGTTTGCTCGTCGCTCCGAAAAAAAGTTATTAAACTTTCCATGTGGGGGGCCAACTTCATGTGAAGTTGAGCCGACGTGTCTTCACATGGAACAACGTGAGAACAATGAGAGAAAATGGAGCAAGTGCAAAATATGAGAATTAGGATTCATGCAACGAACTGGTATAATAATGAGAGAAAACGGGACAAGTTGGAAATGTAGGAATAAGCGTGGATGGACGAAGCGCGAATATGAGAGAAATTGGCATGCAAGTTGGAAATGTGAGAATCAGGAAGGATGGGATGAAGCGGAAATCATGAGAGAAAACGGGACAGTTGGAAATGGGAGAATCAGCACCGATGGAACGAAGAGGAATTATGAGAGAAACGGGGCAAGTTGGAAATAAGAGAATCAGGAATGATGGAATTGAGAGGGAATAATGAGAGAAAACGAGTCAAGTTGGAAATGTGAGAATCAGGATTGATGGAACGAATTGGGAATAATGAGAGAAAACGGGCAAGTTGGAAACGTGAGAACCAGAATGGATGGAACAAAGTGGGAATATAATGAAGGAAAACGGGAGAAGTTGGAAATAAGAGAATTTGGATGGTTGGAACAAGAGAAAACGGGAGAAGTTGCGGTGTGAGAATCAGGATGGATTGAACACAGTATGCAAACAAAGAGGGAAACGGGGCAAGTTGGAAATGTGAGAATCATTATGGATGACATGAGGCGGGAACAATGATAAAAAAACGGAGCAAGTTGCAAATTAGAGAATCAGGAAGGATGGAACGAGTAATGTGAGAATTAGAATGAGTGGGGCGAAGTATAGGAACCATTAGAGAAACGGGGCAAGTTGGAAATGTGAGAATCAGTCTGGATGGAACGAAATATGGGAATAAAATGAGAAAAAATGGCCAAGTTGGAAATGTGAGAATCAGGAATGATGCAATATAAAGTGGGAAGATAATAGGAAATGGCGCAAGTTGAAGTATCGTGAGGAAGGATGGATTTTTAATGACGATGGGAGACGTTGCGTTGAACAGTGATGCAAGTTGTAAATATGCGAATAAAGATGGAACAAAGTGGGGGAAATGAGAGAAGATGGAGCAAGTAAGAAACATTAAAATAGGACAAGTTGGAAATATGAGTATGTACGAGACACTGCATGGGGAGGCAAGTTAGATGTGAATATGAGTCCAGTTGTTTAGAGTCTTATCTGACTTCACTTCAGGTGTCCAGCAAAACTGGCTTGTTTAGCGGCAAACCATTTCATTTGCGTGAAATATTTGCATAACAAGACGTCTTTCACCGCAAATATTTGGTCAGAATGAAGCGGTTTTCGGCAGTGTCTCAATGTCCGTTGCAGTTGCAGTCCGAGTCCGCGGACAAGTCAACAAGAATAATCAGATGATCACTGAGATATGTGAATATCCAATGCACAAATGGCTCGCATTTGTGTTGCTGCCCATGCGCACGAAAAATGTGTCTTGAATCTTGCGTTGCTGGAGATATGCAAGGTGATTTGCCGAGCTCATAGATACATGAAGAAGTTGCGGTTGCAGTGGTTGCAACATGGTTGCAGTATCAGCAGTTGCGCTTCAGGACAAGTTGGAGGAAGAAGGTGGGTTTCGGAGAGCAATAAATCAAAGTTGCAAATGAAATGAAATAACGAAGGCGGTACTGACATATGCACATGTATACCTGCTGCACACGGTACTCGCAAGTAAAATGGAGGTGAAATTATTTCTGCCTTGAAGCGATGCGGAGCCCAGGGCCGTCTTGAAGGTTGAGCTGCGTGGGCACTCTGCAACCTCACCTTTTGGGAAGTTCAAATTGATGGGCACTCCTGAAAAATCTTAGCCCTTAAAAGCTGACAATTATTTGCACATTTTGACGCAATCTGTCATGTTTATGGCTGCTGCCACTACTTCGCCACAAGTAAAATTGTTTTGGTTGCATTTTCCAATGCTCAAATAATAAAAGTTGCCTCTGGTTGTGCGACTGCAAATTTTGGTGCACCCATGGCTATAGAATATACCTGGTTGTATAGAACAGCTCCGTCTCTCCTCTGCATTTTGTAAACAAAGATGGCGCCGAAACAGACGCATTGCAGCGATTTCTTTTGCGGACGCTCGTTTCACTGGGAAGTGACATGGAGTGAACACTGGTTGATAGCTTTCAACGGCACAGGCCTCTTTTTCTTTGACTCTCTTTCTTCGCCCTTTTCTCCTTTACCTCCTTTGATTCGAAAATAAACTTTTATCGGCCGTGCTCCAAACAACCAAATATTCTGCAGCCACGGGTGCACCATCATCGTTGCCGTGTTTATCTGCGGGTGAATCATTGCTCATGAATAAACTCCGCCGATATTTTAAACAACAAAGCGTCGCAAAGGTACCCTGCGACTGAATCCCCCCATACGCTCTGAAGACGGCCCTGGCAACGTTGTCCCATGGAACGGATGATGATCGAAACTGCGGCTGACAAACACCGCAAAAGAAATTAAAAACGAGCAGCCCGCAGCACAAGCACGCAGGTAAGCATGAGAGTCAACCTGACAAATCAAATTTATGCAAATTAGAAATTAATTTGACGACTGCCTGACGGAAATATTAACATCGAAGCAGAAAGAACAGGTATAAGATCGAGGAACAACGTGAGGATCGATTTGAATGTTGCTTAGGAAAGGGCGGTTGTCTCGCGGAACATGTTCGGCGGCAACATGTTCTGAGTTGATCGGATGTTACGTGTGTGCATGGAGCGATCAGCGAATGCTGACGTTTTCGGCTCCACTCCCAAGGCAAAGGCGACCAAAACGCGCATGCAAAAATCAGCTTTGCAAAAGTCAAATGTCAACTTTGTCCCGTCAAATTCTGGACATTTTGGTTGCAGTTAAATCGATTCTGTAACCATGACTTTTATCAGAGCAAGGTGGGTTAATATTCTGTGCATGGTGGTCCTGAAAAAGTTTTAGAGATGTTTGCGAAAATACACTATTTTCGTTAATTCTAGATGGCAGGCCGGCACATGCGTCAGAAAACCCATGACACACGCGTGTTCTGGACGCATAAAACCGGAGAAGATCTAATTTATGAATAGCCCCTGAATTTATCAGGCTTTTGAAATTTCACATATCAATGACGACTTTGATGGAGCTCGTTCAGGTTTTATTAAGTGAGGCCTTCAAACGAGATCAAGCAGGCCAGAGCTGTGGTTTGCGTTGGGTTGTTAAGGATAGCTGAGCCAACGTTGCTGAGATATGGAGGATAAAGTGGACAAGTAAAGTATCTGCAATGAGTTTTGCCAACAAGTGATCGTTCGACTCCGGATAAAAATTCGATGGGTCGTGGAGAGACGAATTTTGGGAAACCGTTGTCAAAAATTCACGTCCACACAGATGTGCTTTTGGACCACACTGTGCATTTTCCAAAGGCCACTTTAGAGACAACTCATTTGGGGCATGCACAGAATAAATGTTCCCCGGATGAGCAAAAATTTCGCGAAATTATTTTTGCGTCGCTTCGACGAAAACAGACCACATTTTCAGCGAACGTCGGGCCAATGGATGCGAAACATATGATTAATTGCAAATGCAAAAAAATGGAACCGCCTCATTCGTCGGGCCAGATCATGGGCCACATGCTCTCTGTTGCATGCTCGAGTGGTGTCGGACACGACCGGCCTGCGGGCCGTCTTCATGGTCTGCACGACACCAACGCAAGAAATGCATGCACGGATGAAACCACCCTAAGCACGACCGTTCTCGAATACAAAATCGCGTAAATTCAAATTTTCCAAATGAATCTTCCGAAAGTCCCAATTTTGCACAAGCTTCCTAAAGAGCACCACCAGCAGGAAAATATTCTGAAAAATTCCCACTGTGAAGGGTCGATAGTAATTGATATTCTTGAAAAAATCATCATTTGCCATTTCACGAACGGGAGGACGAGTGGATGGCATCATGCACTCACAACACTCGTCCGGCAAAGCCCAATCATCGGTTGAGCGGCAAGCTGCGGGAATAATTTCGTTATAACCTATCGCAGGTTGAATGTCGAGCAATTATACGAAAACGCAATCTGACAGACACGCTGCCAAAACAGCCGCATGCCCAAGCAAATCTGAACAGTGAAAAGTGAAGTGTGAGACAACAAACTCGGCGAAGAATTCAAAATGCCAACGAAGAACAGAATCGAAAGAAATCATGATGACGTGGATTATTTCTTCGCGCGCATCAAAACCAAAACTATGGTGTTCTGATGTGCGATTGTGTGGTGGGTTGAAAGATCGATTATGCAAGACGATCAATCAATAAAATGATATGGATTGTCAGTGCCTATCCATTTCCGGATTCCTTCAAGATCTGGAGAACAGGCACAAGAACATTTCCCAGTCATTCATCAGACGAAAATTCGCCCATAATTCTGTGCAGTTATTCGTCAATCATACTACAACTGCAGCGTGATTTTATTTCTCACAGGGGCAAAGATCATGGTGAAACACTTACAAAGCGATTCCCTTTCAGATGACATTTTTCCCCGAAATTGCCCCTGTCAACAAACTGCTATGCTTTTTCGGTGGAGAAAAGCGCGCGTGTGATGTGTGTAGCGTGCTTTTATTTCTCACAGGGGCAAAGATCATGGTGAAATACTTACAAAGCGATTCCCTTTCAGATGACATTTTTCCCCGAAATTGCCCCTGTCAACAAACTGCTATGCTTTTTCGGTGGAAAAAGCACGCATGTGATGTGTGTAGCGTGCTTTTATTTCTCACAGGGGCAAAGATCATTGGTGAGCACTTGCAAAGCAATTCCCTTTCAGATGACATCTTTTCCAGAAATTGCCCCTGTCAACAAACTACTATGCATTTTCGGTGGAGAAAAGTGCGCGTGTGATGTGTGTAGCGTGCTTTTATTTCTCACAGGGGCAAAGATCATGGTGAAACACTTACAAAGCGATTCCCTTTCAGATGACATTTTCCCCCGAAATTGCCCCTGTCAACAAACTACTATGCATTTTCGGTGGAGAAAAGCGCGCGTGTGATGTGTGTAGCGTGCTTTTATTTCTCACAGGGGCAAAGATAATGGTGGAACACTTGCAAAGCGATTCCCTTTCTGATGACATTTTTTCCCGAAATTGCACCTGTCAACAAACTGCTGCGCTTTTTCGGTGGAGAAAAGCGGGCATGTGGTGTGTAGCGTGCTTTTATTTCCCACAGGGGCAAAGACAATGGTGAAACACTTGCAAAGCGATTCCCTTTCAGCTCCAGTCATCGCCGAACTTTCATGGCGATCGCGCCGTTGTCGTGTCAGTCATCTCTTTTTGCGCGATCTATTTCGCAGTGAAGTTCGCCTCCATTTTGAACTGTTCGGCCGCATTGCAACGTATTGACGAACAGAGAGACCTGTACCGACATGCTGTTTCTGTGGAAGATCTGAACAGCGCAAGTGTGTTTGTGACTTTTTGCCTCTGCGGTGATTTCTGCTATACCAGCCCAGAAAAACACACTACAGCGAGAATGTGTTTTTGTTTTCACGCGGTTTGACAGTTTGTGTTCCCTTTGGAAGATACGTTGCCTTCCTCTCCTGAGGTCAACTGACGGTTGTGACGATTACTGCTGGTTCCTTGTTTCGGATCGTCAATACACACAATCAAACACAACAAAGGAGAAATTAATGAGTCAGGCAACATCAGGATGGATTGGCGGTTTTCTATTGGAAGGCATAAATGGGTATGTCAGACAAAGGAAGTGCTCTGCAGCGCAAGCACATCGCACGAAGCTTCAGCCGAAAATAGGCCACCATTCATTTTCGAGCTGGATTGGCCTCGAGGTCAACACCCGTACAGATGAAAATGGAGAGTGACCTTTTGGAAAACCACATCAGGAAAACAAAGTCAACAACAGCCTGGCATGATTTTCCTTGCGCATTTACGGAACATCCTGAAAACAGGATTGGTGACGACATTATTTTGGCGACATTATTTTGGCGATATTATTTTGGCGACATTATTTTGGCGAGATTGTTTTGGCGTCATTATTTTGACGACTTATTTTGGCGACATTATTTTGGCGACATTATTTTGGCGATATTATTTTGGCGACATTATTTTGGCGAGATTGTTTTGGCGACATTATTTTGACGACATTATTTTGGCGACATTATTTTGGCGACATCACTCCGGCGAGAGCGCTAGTGCCACCGTCTTATACATACTGCTGCGCATGATGAAACCCGGAGCTGTCACGCCTGACCTTTATCGCATGGTCAATCATTGGGTCTGAAGAAACATCAGGGGATGTCAATTGCCTATCCCATAATTTCTCGCCAATTGCACAATGCTTTTTTCAATGTGATATTGCTTTTTTGGTCGTCACCCTGCACTTCTGATGTTTTCTGCCTGAGATGATTCTCGCCTTTGATCGCGAACTGCTGCAGTGCAAAGCATGCGAGTCGATCAACTGAAGTCTCTTGGCAGCCATATTTCTGCATCTACGTATACTCCTGTTCCTGATGCTTGTGTGCGAAAAGGAAACAATAAACAAAAAAGTGGAAATGCCGAGAAAATATATTGCAAAATCCGAAATGTGAAAATATATCAGCGCGGCATTGAACAAAAGGCCTGATGCCTGCCTGCCTGCCTGCCTGCACTTGGCCGCCAGACCGAAAAGAAAGCGCCGAGAACGTGAAAAGGAAAAAAAGGAGACGTCGCCGAACGAAAGAGGATGCAGGAAAAGGAAAGCGCGGGGAAAAGGAAAGCTGACTGCGCGTTCGAGAGGCTGAGGAGCACGCAGCGCCAGGAAAGCCGAGAGAGAGAAAAGGCGAGTGGAAAAGGCACGCGAATGCCGCTTCACGCCGCTCTCCAGGCTTCTGGGGAGCCCAGTCGCCCGGTCGCCCAGTGCCCCTCCCGTGATATATGGCACCGGAATGCATAAAACACTTTTGTCCTAAAGTTCAAGCCACTGAAATATTGCAGCCAGAGCCAGAAGAGGAAGGATGTGTAGGGTGTAAATGTAATGCATTTTTAGTTGGCCGACAGGGTTGACCAAAAACGAGTTCAACGCCTTGAATGCGGCCTTTGATTGCGCCTCTGAAGTGACCATTCGATTTAGCTGTGGCAGGTTAACAGTGAAAGACATGGCTACACCATTCAAACAGAAACTCTGAAATTTCAAATTGGAAAAGTTCAGGAATGCAAAAAAGAAACTTGCCTCACAGATGGTAAAAGGCCAAAAAGTGATATTTTTTTGAAAATTACCCGCGGACATAATGCAAGATAGGTCTTTTCACTGAAAAGGGCCCAAATTTCACCAAAACGTAACAGGCTTACGGTGAAAAATTAACGTCATTGAGCTTTTCAACCACCCTTGTAATTGTTGCATCTATGAGTTATTGTTTCATAGAGGCCCATGCCGCATCGGATAGGCCCCTGACACACATGGCCTAAAATGAGCAGGCCTGTTTTGATCTGTCATGGATTTTTTCAATGATATGTCAATTGTTGCATTCAACAGTTATCATTTCGGTGTTGTCAGGGGCCTTTAAGTTGGCCTACACCTTAAACACATTGACCTAAATTGATTGCTGGGCCGCGGAGAGCGGATAAAGAATTTGGTTTCGATTCAAAAAACATACCTATATCTTTGACAAAAGCCTTCTGCGTTCCCAGCATTTATGGGAGAGAGAGCATCGGCCAGCGCATTCGATTGGTCTAAAGTTTCGTTTTGAAGCACCCTGTTGGACATTTGCAGAATTCGCTTTGTTCCTGCGCTAAAAAAGGAGCAGAATATTATATAGGATCAAAGAAAGGAGCGCTCCGAACCGGAACTAGTTCCCGGAAATTCCGGAGTCCCGTGCTGCCGAAGAAAGTTTCCTTACATATAGCACAAAATTCGTTCAGCAAATATCTGCGCTGGGTTACCTTGTGGGGAAGGGCTCTCTTGGACTTAAAGTGGGAGGGATTTCGTTGTCAGGGTTCACGTAGGCAGGCTCCTTACCTATGGAAGGATTATCCAAACAAGTGCATGGGCTTCGGCACATCTCCTTTGTGCTGCCAAGCTGTCAGCTCTGCAGATGGGCCGACAATCATCTTGGACAAAAATATTACGAGTGATAGGTATTGTGCATGTTCTCATGCATGTATTTTCCATTCAACTGCGTTGCATCCGAAACTTTGTTTTGATTTCATTTTATTCTTGTATGCAGGCAGTAGAAATTAAAAAGTCAGACCGCAACAAAGCTTGCTATAGAGTTTAGTACTTGTGATTTTGACCAAGGTTTTGAAGGAACCTGCTGTTGGACATTTGGACTTTAATTTCTGCAGCACGGAGTTTGTGCTGAAATCTGAACAAGCGCAATTTTTTCATGCATCCACATTGCGAAAAGTAATTCCATCGTCCCAGCGGGAAACGTGCAATGAACACAATCAGTTTGATGACGCATGGATAAATTTCATAGCGAGAATTGTGGAAAAAGTTGGCTTAAACAAGTGCAATCAGTTATTGAAAGAGGGTACCTATACGAGTATATCCATTGGACTTTCACTGCCAAAATTTTGTCATCTTTGAAGGCCCTGCTTTGTCTTGGTTTCCAAACCGACCGGAAGCAAACTGCATTCGTTCACGTTCACGATTTTCCAGTTTTCCAGAAAACTGTTAAGATTATCGGTGGTTCCAACCGCGGTCCGTGGGCTCAACGGCGGAAACGAAGGTGATTAAGCTGGAACTGGGACCAAAGACACAAAAAATATTTTGTGAAACAGGCGTTTGTTTGTGCAAAATGTACAAATATTTGGAGCTCCAGGTAATGTCCCGTTGCTCGATCAGCCGCTGGGCGCGTATTTGATTAATCTATACGAATCGGGCACTTTTCCATCAAACCGCATGTAAAAGTCCCGAGCCACAAAAAAGGCAAGAAAACACTCTGAACAAGATTAGGATAGGTTAGTTAGTCTAGATTAGGCAAGGTTAGGTTGGTTAGGTTAGGTTAGGTTAGCTTTATTTTGCTTTTTTGTCCAAGCGCCAAATCGGGACATTGCCGGATTCGTATAGATTAATAAAAAACGCCAACCGGGCGCTTCGATCAGGGTCGGTTTGGTGCACGCGGTTCGGTCTTTCCGAAGCGAAGGACAACCAATGCATCATCCGGACTGAATTTTCCTTTTTAAGGATATTGGGAAATGTAATAGGCCTATCCGTAATTTATTTCCTATATGGAACGCGCGCAAACGGATACGTGAAGACGCAAAGCGAGAGGCCACATTTCACAATATAATTCCAAATGTGCACGCTTCAACAAAAAATGGAAAAAGAGAAAAAATTGGAATCCCAAACCATAATTTATGAATCATAAATATGTGACGGTGCCGTCAGTTTTCGGTTCCGTCTGCTGGAGTCGCAGTTCTCTCTTGCGGTGCGTTTCTGAAAACATTTCCGCAGGGAAAAGGGTCCGCAATGCCATCACACAATGCAAGGTCCACCCACCAAGAAATCTCTTCAAGAAAGTGTAAAAAGCCGAACACGATTCCGTGCATCAATTGGCCAAAATTTCTCTAAATAACTTTCCAGCAGGTTGCCAATAGGTGCTAACAGGAAATTTTCTATCAGAGAGCACAGTTGAAGAAAAATTGGTCGTTTAGGAAACTTGCCACAAACAGAATTTTTCCAAAAATGATGAGACCGTAGAGCTCCAGCAGCCACTTCATGCACAGTCACAGAAGAAATAATGGACTCTCTTAATACAAAAAGCCTGCATTGGCTCATGGGAGTCGTTATTGTTTCTGAGTCTGTACTTACTCGTATTTAGGAAGGAAAGTGCTTTTCGTAGGGTTGTCTGATTGCCCATTTTTCGCTTTCAAGTTTCATCCGACACCAAAATAATATTGAATCCACCCAAAATATTAGTAATATGCTACTTCTCCGCAATGGTCGGCTCCGAAGGGGCCGGTTACGTCACAACGAGTTGATTTCTAATTATTATTCTAGATTGCATTTTTCCCCATTCCACTTCGGCGAGCGCGTCTCTGATTGATTGTTGGGAATTCCAGCCAATTTCAACATCGAATTCAACATCGAATTTTCGAAACCTAACCTAACCTGACCAAACCTAACCCAATTTCGACCTCGGAAAGAGCTGCTAGGCGGTGGAAAACATGCCAAATGGCAAAATGCGGTGGCAAGGCAAAACTCCTAAAATTGATGACGTCACAATTTCAGACGACGGGATTGGCTGTTGTCCGCAGAAGTGGATTGGGAAAAAATATGCGTCTAGATTGGCCAACCTGCAATGGTATTCTGCAAACCTTGCATCAAAACAGAGACAACTCTGCTGAACATCATTCGAGCCATGTACAAATTCACGTCACGCCATGATTTGATTTCATAAAAAAGAGAGGGAAAATATTCGTTGGTATCAACAATCAAATTTTTCAGCAGATTTTTCTTGTTCCAAGCGATGAAAGAGTCCTGATACCAAAATTGTTTAGGCTGCATATGGAAGTCTGAATGTGCCCGCAGTCATGATAAATCATGTCATAGTGAGGTCAATGAGTCAAGGAAGTTGTTATATCTACTCCTAATGGTTAATGCAGTTGATGCTTTCAGCATGTAGTGGAATTGTTAGTTGTGCCAGATGACTAGAATTGACGTTGACGTTTGACGTGAGATAACCAGGTGTGCTGGTTAATTGCTATTTGGCTGGTCAATTCTTGCGAGGGTGTTTCTCAGCATGGGCTGAGTTGGGTTAAGTCAAGTCAGGAGGCTTGATTATGGGTTAGGGCAGCTTTAGGTTGAGTTAGATCAATTCTAACCTTACCTAACCGAAACGAACTCGATCTAGCATAGCCTGACTGACCTAACCCAACTCAGCACACGCCAGGAAATGCCCCCGCGTACGGGTCGTATTTCTGTATGTCACCGACGACCATAGAGTACCTTCATGAAAACACAGGGAATTTTATGTTTGAAATGAAATTTAGTGTGGGATGCTTGCACAATATAGGGACACAGCACAAATGAGACATCCTTGAGAAAGGAGATCTGTGTAAAACTGAGTCAAAACTTGTGCACCGTCTGGTTTACATCGCTAAAGTTTGACGTGGCGCGCAAGGTTGAACCGGGTATACATGCGGCGCTCACCACTTGCTCACTCCACGCATGTGGTTTCCTCCGAACCGGTTTCTGAAGCATAACAAAAGAAAAAGGACCAACTAAAATTGAGATACTGGTCTTTCCGGGGTGATCCGCCGCCTGCAGCTCCATGCATCGGGCCCTCTTCCTTTTGGCCGGACGCGTCCGCCGGATCAAGCTTCACGCTGTAGCACACAACTGGCCAATTTAGCATGATTAAAAAATTTTCGATCCCAGTGCTGAGACCATGCTTAGCCTCAGGTGAGCTGAGCTAAGGTGAGATGCCTTGTCCTGCGTACGTGGTTCCACCACGAAGTGGATTCCTCACCGTGGGCCTACAGGTTCCAAGACATGCAGGCAGGCAAGCAAGCAAGCTCAAATCAATACAAGAAAATTACCCATTCCTGCTTGATCAGCATTGCATGTTGGGCGCCTTCCAGCAAAGAAACATTCATCATCTCGCTGACAGAAAAAGCCATGCATCATCAAGCCCTTGCAGAGGCCCTGGACGACGTTCGCATATGTATTATTTATGAGCAATCAGATGCCGGTTCAAGCGGGTTCGAGCTTCGAGCTCGGATGCGAGAGACGTCATAAGATTGGAGCAAGGTGAAACCAAGATGGAGGCTGATAACACACTGTTTAAAATATCTGTTAAGTGTCAGAAATTTACCAATCTCAGAATTCGCTTTTGGCAAATAAGTATGGAAAAGGACCAACACAGTTTGCAAATTAAGACCTTTTTCACGTGAGATATCCTTTTGATCTCAAATTTAGGACCTTGGAATTCCTTCGAAAGACCTCAACGAACATTGTTTTTTCTCCTGGCCCGTCTCGCTGGCCGCGATAACACAATCACTTCAAAATGCGTGTATTTACATACAAAGCCGCCAACTTGGTGTTGGGTGGGAGACACATCGAAGAGATGTGAACGAACTTTGGTTTTCTTCTTCATTTGCCATCTTGAGCTGACAGCCATTCGGCCTGTTGCTCGGCATGAACCTTATGTTGCACAACTTGGGCTCGCAAGGACAACAATGCCGCATAATTGTAGCCCAACTCCGCTCTGCATTCAATGGAAACACACATGGCTTGTGTTTTGGTGCACCACAAGCCTTAAAAATCGAAACAAATAAAAAAGTTTTTTTTTCTTTTTTCGTATTTCCACTAAAACGTTGGCATCTTAAACATTGCTGACATGAGAATATGGGTTCTGGGCAATTTTCAAACTCAAATCTATAAATGGATACTTGGAAATCAACAAGGGGCCATCAATAAAAAAACAAATAGCAATCTGCGAGAGTAAATTCTGCAAAGTGCCCTGATCGATATTCTCGTCGACCAGGACTTGACTTTAAAGTCGTTACAGAAAATGGTCTGCTCGAACATACAAAAATAAATAGAATTATAAATACACCTTTGTCAAAAGGTGGTGGCAAGAATTCAACAACTCAAGCGCCATTTATAGAATTCATGGCAGCATGCGTCGCAAAACATCATGACACACGTGTGATGCGTGAAGTTGCACCAAGCATTGTTGAAATTAGATGGCCCCTGTGTTAACCAGTACTAATATCGCCTATGTTCGGGGACTTTCGATAAGTTCCGTATATATTGGAATTCGTGTAAGGTGTGATCTACCACAGAAGTGGTCATAAGTTTCCGCACACTGGATTGTGATTCGACGGTCAGAAGCGGCAAGCTCTCCCATAGCATATGTCCCCTCACCACTACCCCTTGCCCTCATTGAGACTTATTTTATTTGTTTATTTATTCAAATTTACGACAAACAAAACGAACTGGTTTGTCGAGGATACACACAGAAGATAAAAAAACTTTTTAAAGAAGAAAATCATTTCGAGTAAAATGATAAAAAAAAAATTGGGGCATTGGCAGAACAGCAAGAAAAACTGCAAAACAAAAAAGGAACTGCAAGGTGCAAACTGAAAACAAATTAACGACAAAACATAAAATAAACTGTCCGATATTTGAGGTGCTTAAGCGCAGGCTTAATGGAGGAGCAGAAAAGTTTGCGGCTGGGAATTCCACTCACGAGCAGTGCGGGTGAAAAAGACGTTGAAATGTGTTGTGAGCAGGTCAGTGAAAGGGAAGACTATACGTGGAAATAGATTGCACCTGACGGTGAAATAAACAACATGAGGCTAGATGTGAAGTTACCTACAGTCAGCGATGCAGTGAGTAAACACAAAAAATGGGGGTAGGAATTGCCGCATGGGACAGTGAGCACTTGTCGGATCATCTGGGACAAAATCGTCGAAAAAATAGTTCAATTTGATGCAGTCAACCACCATTGGCAAATGGGTAAAATGGAGCAAAGTATAAAATTGGCTAAACATTTTACTGAAATACAAGTTTGAGAGGTAAATTCCATTCCTGCTGATCCCCTTCCTAATTTCTCTCATTTCCCTGCCGTTAAAACGTTTTGGAATAATGTCTTTTGTTTTTTTCAAACCTATTAATTTTTCCAACCCTGCATCCAGGGCTCTTCGCAGCACAAGGCTTCTCTAAACTCAATGGACCGATAATGGATGTCATATATGCATGTGGTCCGTTCGTTCTCCCCATATACCTGCAACCTTCTTAACTGAAATGCCGAAGGACTTCCATTGGCCTGTTTTTCCGGTGCACTCTGTACTTATCTGGGTCTAAAGTCGACAAACTCAGTAGGTACCCATGTGCGAAAGCGGTATAAATCATTGGATTTATTTATTACCAAATTAACTAAGCACAATAAATAATTTTAAAAAATATCTTCAATAATCTCTCAGATATTTATTTGAATAATTCATTTGCTTAAATCTTTAATAGAGACATCATAACGCATCGCAGCGATTTTTCCGGAACTTTTTTAGCGGTGCAGGCAATCTTCCTGAAAGCTGTGGGGGGTCAGTGATGCGGACATACTCCTGTATGCCATACAAGGAAGGAAATTATGCAGAGCGAAGGCCAATATCAGCGCTTTCAAATCGAATATGCATTATTATAAGCGCCGCCACCCAAATATGCCCACACGTGCCCATTTTTATACCCACTGAAATTTCAGAACGCGGACCGTTACACTTGCCAAATGAAGAAATTGCATCGGAGCCTTCACTGGGCCTTTTTATGTTTGTGAATTGTTGTGTTTTGAAGAAAAAATTTTAATATTTTGAAAAAAAAATCAAAATGTTTTCAAAAAATATTTCTTCAAATTAAAAAAAAAATTGAAGAAAACGGCATGAGATTAAAATTTGAATTTCTTTTTTGAGAGAGCTTAGGTAAGAAAAACAGAAGTCAGCCCACGAAGCTTTGTTTTTCGAAGTCGCTAATAGATTTTTTAGGAGACGATTTCGAAAAACTGTATGCACAAAAGATCCCCAAATCGATCCTGTGTCGCCTAATTTTCGAGCTGAATTCGAAAAAGTCCTCAAGGCCAATCACAATCATAACGTTCTTGCTGAAACGAGTGAGCGAAATATCGCAAATTCGTGGCGAGAGAGGAGCAAAAAGTTCAATTTGAAATCTGGACCACCACTATGCAAATCTGGAGTCGAAGTGGAGTTTGCGAATTGGAAATTCGCAAAGTGGAAAGAAACGAGTGGTACCAATTCGAGTTTGGCGAGAATGCGTATCACCATTAGATTTGTTCAAAAACAAGTTGGTCCGGCTGAAAGTGCTTCGCACCAATGCAGCAGTAAGCTAGCTGAGACAGTGATCACTGCAAATATGCGTAAAAAATCAACGCGCAGCGAAGACAAATTGGAAGCTGATTACGTAAACTCTAGATCAGAGGTTTGCGCTTGGAACACCCGTGGAATTCCGTTTTAGCACGGGTTAAAAAGAAAGTGTTCCTTCCGACACTTTTTGGAACACATAGCGTATTCTTGGAACACACCATTTTCCAGTCACAAATATGGAACACATTTGGAACACTCCGAGAGTTTCAAACCGCGCTATGTGTTCTAAATTTTTAACAGGAAAATGGTGTTCCAAGAACACGCTATGCGTTCAAAAATTTTTCCGGAATGAACACTTCCATCTGAGCCCGTGTTAAAAATGGTGTTCCAAAGATGCTCCAAACGGAAAACTCTAATTTAGAGTGTATTGGCCACTGCCAAAATTGGAAGCTCCAGCACGGCAAGTGCAAATTCGAAGCACAACGACAGCACTGCGATCGAACCTTCCAACAACAACGCTGCTCTCAAATTGAGACAACAAAATTTCGGTGGATCCGATCCAGAGATCATCAGGCGTTAACTGCCTACCTAAGTGCGAATATTCATATGCCGAATTATGACTTGACATGAGGAAGCGTAATTTGCAGTAGCATACGAGCTCGTTATTGCAAAGAATAGCGCAGCGTGTGTCATGCACATGGGACAGCTTTTTTCTACATTCACTGCCATGCCATAAGGCTCTTCAATTCGCGTGGTGTCTCACTCATCAGGTGACCTTCGCAGATGTCGAAGCCCTGCCATAAAAAAGCTATAGATATTTCGCAAAATCAGAAGAAAATCACGCAATGCAGATCGGATTGCATCCGCTGTGAGATTTTATTTTCCACGCACAGGCAGGTAAACAATTTATCACGGCAAAGATGATGGTTGTCACCGAATGCAGAGAGGACGAGCCATTCAGGTGTGTCAACGACATGGACAACCGGTGTGTCCCAAGATTGTTATAGGGTTTGTAAATCATTTTTAATGGGACATTTATTCACCCACACCTAGTGGTGCGACTGGACCATCGAATCCAGAACTAGGGCCCAGGTAAAATGCAAACATCCCCAGAATCGCAATCTACAGGTATCTGAGCGTCAGAAAAGACATCTCAACAGGTGAATTGCATCTGTTGATTGAGAAACAACCTGAACGCTTGCAAGAGATGAATGAGCGATATTGATATTGAGACATCTCTTGGGCCTACTTCAGGAAATATATCTCCTTTCGCCGTACTCCTCTTCAAGAGGTTTTGCGGGATCGTGTAAAATGGGAAAATTATGCGGTGGAAAATTTTTAGAAAAAATATTTTGCAAAATTAAATGAACCATTTCATTTTTCCAATCCATTTTTTATAATTATTGTGTGTTTCCATTATTTTTTTTTTAATTATTTTTTATTTTTCTCGCTTTAGAATTTTTTTGGAAAAGTGAAAAATTTCTTTCTGTGTGCTGTTGGCGCAACTATGGCCTTCACGTTTTTGGGGGCAGTGTCCCATTTTGTAGCAATCTTTGCAAAATTATCCCGAAGGACTGTTATACCTGCAATAAAGCATGGTGCAAAGAAAGGCAGAAATAGACGGCAATCTACTCGTTGGCGACACGCAACCTTTTATAAGCTAACTCATCCTGACCTAGACAGCCACGCAATTATTTGCATTGGGTCTGAAGGAACATTTGAACCACCCAGCAGGAGAGACATCGACCGGATGAATCAAATCACCCAATAGAAAAATAGTCCAAATGAAAAAAAATTTGGCTTGGCAAATCGTATTCCTATTTTCGAAAGTTTCTCTACCTTGCTCTTTGAAAGGTCCTGCATCTGTGAAAGGCCCTTATGCTTTCCCCGAGAAGCGTTACCTGCGGATATGTGGAACATGCGCAAGACGTGCTGGGAACCGGGAAGGTGGAAGTCAAGCCTCGTCTTCGTTGAAAGAGTGGCGAAAAAGTCACTGATGGCCATGACAATGAAACTTTTTATACACTCCTGCCACACCCAGAATAAATTTTTAACATGAGTTCAAAATGGAGGAGACATTCTGATCTTGAACACCAAAAGCTTTTCCTCCAATTCCAACAATAATTTTAAGACAGGGCATAAAAAACAGATAGAGAATGAAAAATACCTCCATACAGCATGTTTAGGAATTTTGACGGATCTGCGAGCCAACTTTTCCTGCGGTTTTGGCATGTATTGATCAATTGCGATTTGCAATCAAAGCACAGCAATGCATGGTTCGGGTATGCCAAAAAAGCTTACAAACTTCACGCTGTCGTGATGCAATTTGAACTGCGGCCCCGATGCCAAAACATGTATCTGAGGGCCTGATGGACCAAGGAAATAGAATGACTTCTGCATTTATCTTCATCAATAAGACCCATCCAAGGGGTGTCTGGCAAACCAACAAAGAGCGGCAATGCAATGAAATGGGTTCTTTCTGGGGGACAGAAATAGTGTACCTACTTGAGTTATGGGGAAGCGGGAAGCAATGCCATATTGGAATTCATATAAGGAATGGTCACACACAGGTGTTTGTGTCTGTTACCGAATGCTGGGTTGGAAAACAGCCCGGAAATACACATGTGATGTGTGTTGCAAAACATGAGAGTTGAAACAATTGACTCAATTGTAAAAAGTTTGGTTTGGTCGCGATGTGTCGCCATCGGAAACGGAAGGAGCGAAGCGTGATGGTGTGTGGACAGTCCAAGAGTTGGCATGATTGACATTTTGCTCATGGCAAGTCCATTCATGGGCAACTTGTCCATGAGTTGTTACGTGGCAATGGACTCTATGTTGACAGGCCATGGGTTGGCAAATTGGGGGTTACAATAACAAGTCGAATATGATTTGTCATGCCTAAATTCAAGAATAGAATGCTTTATCTTGGAATGAGAATTTGAACAGCTAAGGCTTTCAATGCTCACAGCGCACCCTGTGATATTTGACGATTTGCTTTTTGTCTTGTCCTTGGAGCTCCGGTCACGCTTAAACAGGTAAAAAGACATTCTTGGATGAGATGTGCACTTCTCACGCAAGAAAGTTAACTGTACATTTTATTGCACTTGACACTCTTTATTGCGTGGCCGCTCGACCACTTTTGCTGCAACAAGACGGCAATAAAACAATAAAGTTTACAGGGAAATTGATAGGTAAAGCCACAAAAAGGCAAAATAGAAGAAATGCTATGCTTGGTCATGCTTGGCCAGCGATAGCGAAGGCATTTCATCAACCCTCCACCCACCCTCAAAAACTAATTCCTTCCCCAGAAAAGTCAACAATGGATGGATGGATTGATTGCATAAGCCAAGGGGAAAGTGGCTATGGATGGTAATGGGCTGATATCCTTATCTGAGGCGTGACCATATTTTTTTTCCTGGTGACCATATTTTATGGCCCTAAACTCAAAAATATTATTGTGTTGACAAATTGTTGCCCAATAAAAGCAAACATTGTGAGATCCCTCAGAAGCAGAAAGAGGACCTTTGGGATTAGGAGGACCAAGCGTCAGTTCAGAATCGAACCAAGACGAAACCTGCGTGCTATAGCAGTTTGCAGTGCTGCCGTTTTCAAATAGCTATTTTCTTCGAAGTGAATTTCATCCATTTGAATCAGCAAATGTGTTTGCATAATTTGTTTGCGTAATTTTCCAACCGTTTTCGAATAAGCAGCAAAGAGAATGCGTATAGTCAGAAAACCGCCAGGCGGATCGTGTAATCCTTCCCCAAGGGTGTTTTCCGTTCGGTTGCTGCAGTATTTGATGTTCGATGAGAAGGAAGCCCCGCTTCTGCTTGGGCAATTCAGTCAACAGAATCATCCGGAATATCGCTGGAAATCAACTCAAATTTCAGTGAAGTAATCTGCAAAAGTGTGCCTGGTTAATTGCGAGGTTCAGAGAAGTACCTACCTACACACCGGAGTTCGGGTTGCAAAAAGCATCGCAGTTAATGTCTTGGCGACCAAATTCCCTGTTGGATCCACGAGTGACAGATGGAAGCTCTTCACGTCATCCATACAGTTCGTTCCACGTGGCGGCCATGCATTCACACACATATGGGAAGGTGCACGCTGGTAGCTGGGCAAGAAGCAATGACCAAAGTCGCCTGCCAGCGAAAGGGGCAATTCCACAAGCCAATTCCATGGGCCGTTCGTCTGGTTTTTTGGTATCGTACATCGTTCAGCAGGATCATTGATCAGCGGATGTGGGGTGAGTAGTGAGTATGTTTCTGATAGAAGTACCTTTTCCAGATCATTCAGGCAAACTTTCAGTCAAAACCTGCAGGTGCCTATGGGTACATCAATAAGCTTGACATAGAAACAGAAATCGGTGTAAAACTAGAATGGGTGAAACAAACCTCTTTCAACACTCATGGGATTGGACAAAAACTGTGAAAAGTGTGAAAAACTGTGAAAAGTGTGATGAAAACAAATGCATTTTCTCCACACATTTCATGCCATTCCACAAATTACATTTCATAGCTTCAAGACGTCCAAAGCTGTTATTTCCGTTTGAAATAGACTAGCAGCTGTCCAGATTTTTCGCATTTGAAATGTGAGAAAAAGCAACAGCTAGCAAATCGAAGCCATGCCATGACCGTTACTTCATCTTATTTTGAAGGTCGGGGTTTTTTGCACAAATGGTAAGACAGAAACGTGCCGGGGTCCGTTCGGATTAAACAAATGTGAGTGATCGGCTTGGGTGTGTTTTTCTGCTTGAGCCATGATGGGAGTTGCATATGCACGGGAGCTATGCCGGTTGCATACACGGGAGGCATGAGCATGAGAGGTTGCATATGCGGGAGCCATGTGGGTTGCTATACAATTTGTCCTGTGAAAGCATGTCTGCAACCGCGAGCAATCCTGGATATAGCGTCACAAAAGACAAATGAAACAAATATGGTACAAGGAGCGACAAAGCCCAATCAAAGACAGGTATGCCCAAAACTTGTGACAGACTCTCTGACTCGAGGAAGCGACTGTTGGGTATAAAATGCGCCTCTTTTCTTCGCCTTAAACTGAGAGCGATCTTTCACATTTATCTCAGACAACAGGAGACTAAAAACAACGAGGATGGTGTGCACCACAGAGAAACCCAGAATAAACAGTTATCCAAAATGGAGCAAAAACATTTCGGGATAGTAGCAGGGTGGGCAAATCTGAAAACAACCGACTTTCACCGAGGCCTTTCTCTCTGCGGTATGCTTACCGTGTTCCTCGGACCGATATCTGGAATGTGCCGTGTATTTTATACCGCCTCAAGCCTGGGAAAGTTTCCTTGGTCGCTCCCCAGCGCAGGTTAGGCAAAGTTGAAAGTTTCAAAACAAACATTAAACGAGATAAAAACTATTTCCCCATAGCTCTCAGCGTGGGAAGGGAAACAACTGCTGTGCCCGAAAATTGTTTTGGTCTCACTACATGCAAGCTTTACAATCTTAAGACCTATAGCTGTCCACATCTGAGCCGTAGAAGACCCAAGAAATGACACCAAAACAAACTAATAAAAAATGAGCCTGATCTTATAAAATGTCACAAACCCTTGTGAAATTAGTCTTGCTTTTAGCAATGCAGGAAAACGCAATCTCGATAAGGAACTTTCGAAAATTTGAAATGTTCTTCGTATTTTGGCATGGATTTGACGAACTATCCGCAGAAAAATGTAAGCATTTGTTTTTTTGGACTGATCCAGACATGCTATTCAGTCGGCGACCAGATACAATCTTTGTCAAAAGTCTCCGAACACAAGAGTTCATTATTAATTCAGGCGCCGTTTAGAGTCAATGGCAGCATGCGCCGCAAAACATCATGACCCTCGTGTGAGGCGTGAAGTTGCACCATAAGGCCTGTTGAAATTAGATTGCCCCTGTGTTAACCAGTACTTCAAAATATCGCCTATTTTGAGGACTTTTGATAAGTTCCGAAAATTGTATTTTTTGCGAGCCGCTCATATTGACCGATGATCAGGCATTTCGGGAATATTCGCACTGTGTGAGGACCTGTTCTGTTTACCTGAATCCATGTAGCTCTTTTCACAAAAGAAAAACTGCCAGGCTGCAGTTGGAGATGACCCAACATGAAATGTTCGGCCTGAATGACATGGGTACATCGGCACCGGGGACGTTTTCTCGCCCTCTCTTTTCCTTCATCCAAAGAATATATTTCACTCCAACATGCGGAATTAAGCCCCAGGACAGCCTTTTGGCTGCACCACGGCCAGTCAGTCGTCCGTCCTGCAGGCCGGTGGTCCTGCCGCCCCACAGCAGAGCACTTGCTGCAGCGGTATTCGTATTGCAGGGAGCGTGCAGCGTGCCAACATCTGTCGGAAAAAGCCACAGCCGCACAGGACGATTTATTGCGAATATGCCATGCTTTCTGGACTGCTTTATTATTATTATTATTCGTACTATTATGCTTGGCCGGACAGATTTCCCAATTTAACAAAATCGTATATATTATTTTCCAAAGTTCCACTTCGTTCTGGGACTGCGGGAGGGTGCAATGTGGGGGAGAGGGGGATGGATTTCGGATGCGGTGGGAGGGGGATGCCGCTTTTCAGGAAATTAATAGCCTGGTCTGCCGACAAGGCACATGCACAACAGGAAGCGGGTGGCGGTGGGGGTTGCGGAGTTGGAGCAAGAGGGGTGAGACTTGGATTGGAATTAAATTTCTGCAGCAGAATTTTAATTAGGAATTCCAACTCGCCTTTTTTGCTGGAATTCGGGGATGAAAACAATTGGAACGGCTTTGCCATGCACTGCTTTCGCTGACGGAATAATACGAGTATGGTGTGCCTCGCCAAAAGAGGACCACATGGATGCGATTGATGAGGGACACACTCCTCACACGCCCCTCCTCATTCTCTTTGTCCAGATTTTTCCATTGGAATTTTCCAACATGACCTCCTGAGAAAGAGTTCGGGAGTTATTCTTCGCAGGCAGTTTGAGCCGGATGCAAACGGTGTACGTATTGCCCTTTTTGCACATGCAGACGGAAGCCGAAATCAATGGCTGAGAGAGCATTGGGGCGCCGCAGAAAAGAAAGTGCATCTTCTGAAACTTCTTCCAAGTCAATGCTGGGAGAAATGAAGGGATGTCCACTTGAGTCAAAGCCCCATTCTCTTCACATCTAAGCGAGCTTCGATTTGCCGAAAAACTCAGCAGATGTCCAGTCTCAATCCATGTACCGTTACATCAAAAGGGCACCAATTTCCCGTTCTTTTGGTTTCGAGCAAAGAAACATTCCCGGAGCAAAAAGAAGAAAAACATATGCCTTGCTGCACGCAGAAGTTCCCGGCACGAAGGCGAATGCAGGCACATCTCATTTTCGCCATTGAAAATTACACAAATCATAATTGGACAGAAATCAAGTGGTACAGATAGCTTCGGAGAAACTGTCCTCAATTTCTTCTGATCCTCGCCAGAAATTGGGCAACCAGTCGATTCGGCTGCACAAGAGTTAGAACATGGGTGACCCATGTCGACAGCGCAGGTTTCTGACAGTTGGAACGCACAAGCGACTCTCGCGCGACCAAATCACGGCACACGTTCATAGAAATCAGCTGTGCGCAAACAAGGCGCAATCAGAATCAGTCACGATTCCGACCAAGGTTTCGCTTCGATGAGGGCGCCTGCCCAATGCACCGCAATGTTCTGTTATCGTGCAATAATGCAGGCAGTTTTTTTTGTAAAATCTCCCTCATTTTTTACCTGGCAGCATGAGCAATGGAGCAAGGTTTTTACCTGCCGCAACACTCTGACGAACTGGGAGAGATCCGTGAGTGAATCCATGAACGCCACGGCCTTTCGTTTCGCGCAAGTGCAACCGCGAAACATGCACAGCCTTCAAAAATTACCAACACCTGAATGCCTAAGCTATCTAATGCCTAACTGTGTCCGAGCTATGTGCATAAGCCTATTAAAGCCGCCCTCGCCTATTAAAGCCTATTAAAGCCTATTAAAGTCCGACCCTCGTGGCGCAGTGGTTAGCGCGTCGGACTCGTAATCTGAAGATTGCGGGTTCGAATCCCAGCTGGGACACGAGATTTGCCGTGGCACTTGTGTGTGCATCCTCCCTCGGCGAGGCACGGTAAATGAAATTTGCCATGGCACTTGTGTGTGCATCCTCCTTCGGCGAGGCATGGTGAATTCGGTCGGAAAGACAGACTTAAGTGGCCAGTCTGTTAGTCCTTCGGATGGGACTTTAAGAAGGAGGTCCCGTGTGTAGCATCACACTACGCACGTTAAAGAACACCTAGCTCCAGGTCCAAGACAGAGGCCTGGCAGGTTACATGAACACAGAAGCCACTTGGTATCACCCGCCGATACTCGACGTCGGTTCCTGCGGGTTGGCTGTGCCATAATCCGGCAGTATCGGCAGTTGTGACTGAGGTTGGGACCTGGAGCGGTGGGTGCTGTTGCGATTGCCCTCGGGAGTATGCCGGTACCTCGCCGGGACCCTTGATTGGGTGCCTGGAGCGGTGGGGCTGGAGCAGCTACTCTCAGGTGACACTTGCCAGTACCTGCGCCGGACCATGGCTGACGACACAACAAAAACATGAACGGTCGGACCACCAGCCCAAGGCTATCTGTCCATAAGACCCAAAGAAGAAGAAGAAGAAGAAGAAAGGCCGAAGCTTCGTCTAGTGCCTTAGCTATTTCCGCTAACAAATGCCTAAGCTGCCTGTCCTTGAGCCTGTCTTCCGAATTCGCTGCTTTCTTTGCTCCCGCAGCTTCTATCTGGGGCTGCAAGGAGGATAATTTTATCCCTGGACCGGGTTTGTTTTCCCCATCCTTCCATGGTGTGCCGCTTTGACGTTCGAGCAACGCCGGTCCAGCTTCACCTTTCAGGTTTCCTTGGGCCATTTATGAATGTGTGCTTTTGGCAGCAATGTTTCCGGATCCGAAAGTGGTTGATATACACTCTGAACACGAAGTTCAGTTTGGAACACTATCTTTTAACTTGAGCTTAGATAGGAAGTGTTATTTTGAGAACATTTATGGAACACTCAGTGTATTCAACACACTGAGTGTTCCAAATCTGTGACATTCCTGTCATAGATTTGGAACACATGAGCGATTTGGAACACCTTAAGTGTTCCGTGTGTTCCAAATCGCTGGAAATGGAACACTCAGTGTGTTCCAATAACAAACCAAGTGTTCTTGAAAGAACACTTCCTTTCTAAGCCTGTGTTAAAATATGGTGTTCCAAACTGAACTTCGTGTTTAAAATGTAGGATGTGCTACCGCGATTTCGGAACGAAATTGTCATTCGTTATTCAGGCGAGAGATGCGACCTCCTTGAATCGTAAAATTACGTTGCTGCTTCACTGCGAGAATTGCCCACAACGCCTGAAACCACGGTATTAAATCCCATACAACCACTCGGGCAGGACCCGGAAAAACGTTGTCAGATATAAATTGACGATAAGCACAAATCCATCAATAATAGTCTCAACATATTGGATTATTACCCTGTAAATTAACAACCTTATTCCACTTGATGAGCAACCAAGCATGCTCCCAAGAATGCTTCAAGGAAACCAGAATTCCTGCTGCGATGAAGTGCTAAAACTTTCGGCAAGTCTGTTTCAATATGAGCACTGTGTGGTTTACGAATCGCAGCTTTGCCGACCTTACAAAACCATTTTGTTGTACCTCTTGCTTTCATTCTTTCCGCAAGGAAACAATTTTGGACATTATGGAACTAATTCTTTCGCGGATTTGAGTTTTCTCGGAATTTCTAAAATCGCCATTTGCAATTGACTGCGAACGTCGCCGCCTTGAAAAGTTGGCCGGTGCTCACAAAAGCTCAAGGCTAAACTCCAATTTTCTCTGCACGGGAAAAAAGTGCCCCATCCTTCAAACGTTTTTGTGTCACCATCAGCTTTTGAAAAGAGGCATTTTGTGCAAAGCGGATATTCGAGAATTTTCATTTCGTGGTGAGCATGGTTGCGAGTAATTTGTCAACAAATTTCAAATGGCAAACTCTTTTTAGGCCCATCATTTCGCTCCACAGCAACAGGCATAACTCCATCCGCTTCATAAAACGTTTCGTGTCCGGCGTCAAATTTGACTATTTTTACAACTCTTTTACATCGCCTCATTAACCAACTTTTATGCTTCGGATAATTAAGTTAAATTAGTCTACAGACACCTTCCACCTTCACCTGCTTCTAGGTCAAACCACTCGCTCATTCCCCCTTCGCCCGGCAGCTCCTTGCCCTTGCTTGACACCCAAGGCGTTCTGTTCGGCCGTAAAACGAGGGGGCATGGCACGAAAGAGTTGTGCAAAATATGGAATCAAACAATGCGGGCTGAATCAGCCCGAATAACAGCAGAGAGTGTAATTGCAATCGTAAACGAACCCTTTATCTCTGCAGTCGTTTATTGCCCTTTTATTGCCCATTTGAACAGATGAGCAGACGTGGGTTGGATGGGGCGGTGGTACAACAATCGCGGTCCGCAACGGCGGCTATGAAATCTTTATGGCCCTTTTGAACGTATTTATATCAGCTGTAGTTCCGTGGTGTAGCGTGGAAGTAATGGCCGTAGTAAAATGTCTAAATGTCGCCAAGTCATGCTGCATTTGTTGACATTGGCGCGTGGTTCATTCATTAATTCTACACATTCATGTAAATACTACGACGAGCACGTGGTTTCATGGTCGCCGTAACCCATTCATGAATCCACGTGACTTTGAAAAAAGCGGTTTGAGAGAGTGGAAGAAAAAATGTTGAGGGTTCTGAGATCGAACTGATTGTGGATTTCACAGCTGGAGGAAGGGGGATTCTGAAAATTGTTTACGGTTTTTGCGAGTACATAAGGCAGATTGGGAGTTCTGAGAATTTCTTTTGCATTTCACTGCACGTGAATTGTGGGTTCTGCGAAAATCTCCTGGATTGTAATTGTAGTGGATTGAGGGTTCTATGAATTCGTCTGGATTTCTCTGTTGGCGAATTGTGGATTCTGAGAATTGCTTTTCATTTCGTTG
>JASGXE010003865.1:0-24258 GCA_030068105.1 Sinentomon sp. SZTP_YWyxl
AAAATGCATACTCTGCAGACACAGCTTCCTCCACTCGGAGGGAAGAAATGGAAAATTGCCTGCCACCTGAATGGCAGGTGTACTTGTGAAAGTACGCTTAGGGAATGTTCATGACAACTGGTAGAAACGTGTTTCTTTTCGTCACATGATTTGCCAATATCAACTGGCTTGAACTCTATGAAATCACCTGCATTGTTTGTAAAGGTTTGTTTGTACAGGATTCTCCACAGCATCCGACATTGAATGACTAAATTTAAATAATGATTTATTCATGATTGGACGTGGCTGTTCCTCTCCGGATGCAAAAACAGAATTCACATGTGAAGGGTCTGCAGAATGTAAACAAGGCCTTTGATTTGCCCCAATGTAAGCTTACCTCCACAAATTATTGCACAGCTTGCACAAACACAAGGCAAAACAAATGTGTGCGGTGGAGAATTTGGCTCCCTACTCTTTCAGCAAGGCTCAGTGGCATCAAACTCTCAGTTGCAAAAAACTAGTCTTGCTTGAGGTGTGAAAGATCTGTAGGATGTCAAGGTCTTTGATTTGCTCTCCACAACTTATGGCACAGCCTGCATAAACACAAGGCAAAACAAATGTGTGGTGAAGTATTTGGCTCCCCACCCTTTCACCAAGGTTCAGTGACATCAGACTCTCTCTAGATGTAAAAACAAGTCTTGAGGTGTGAAAGATCTGCAGGATGTCTAGCTCTTTGATTTACGACAATGTAAGCTAACCTCCATAACTTACGAGGGGCGTTCCAAAAGTAATGTCCCTGAGGTGATTCCAGTAGGGCTTGACAGCTGAAACTTGGCACACGCCTTAAGCCATCTTTAAGAAGACACCTTGCAAAGTGGCACATTTCTCCGTCCTCGAGATCAGATGCTGTATGCCGTCGATGGAGAGAGTCTCTTCCTGCCCTGAGGTCAGTGTGTCATCACTTTCTACAAGTCCTTGTCGAAGATTGCCTTGTGCTGCTGTTGACAGTGACACATTGGATATTTGCATGATGCATATTGAACGTGGGTGCCAGGCTCCAGAGGTCGGCAAGGAATGTTTGGGCACATGATCACCACCCCCAGGAGAGAATCTGGGTGATCCCTCCAAAGGTGGCGGGAGTGACATGCTGTCTTTTGGGATGCCAATGGAGTGATAAAATAGGGAAGAACCATCTCTGGCAGTTTTACCACCAATTTTCTGAGAAGAAATGACAAGCAACACGGAAAAAATGCTGAAAAATGATAGATGGTTTCTTCATTTCCATGCCCAGTTCACACAGCCATCCCGCTGCCACACACAAAGTTGCCACATTGTGACTTGAAATGCCTGGTGTGACCACAGAATTCACTTGATTTGGGTTGCTCGGACTTCTACCAGTTCAGCTTAGTGAACATCCTTCTCTGCGAGTAGTGCTTTCAAAGCCCAACCAACTTTAACAGGGTGACCAGGTCTAACCGTTTGGCCAAGAGAGGCTGTTGCCGCTGATGGTGAAAGGAAACTCTTTCGGTGTATGCAAGGTTGCTCCACTCTGCAAAGCAACTATGCATTGATGATTCAAGGTGTGTGCCAAGTTTCAACTGCCAAGCCCTACTGGAACTACCTCAGGGACATTACTTTTGGAACGCCTCTCGTATAGCACAGCCTGCATAAACAAAAGGGAAAACAAATGAAGCATAAAGAGGAAATCATCACAGAACTCTGCACACCTTGTTTTCTATTCATTTTTGAATTGGCGAGGCAGTTCTGGATCTGTTGAATGCACCAGCTGAGCTCCAATTCGAACTGTTCATCTGGATTTGGCTCATCGTTGCCATCTTCTTTCGCCACTTTTGAATTACCAGCATCAACATGACTACTTGTGGAGGCTGAAGGCTGCTTTCGAAGCTTTGATCTTGGCAAATATTTGTTCATAACAACACTACAGGGATTCAAAATCTTTTCCATTGATTATTTCTTCCAAGTGTAAAATGTGGGTAGCAGTTCGGAATGAAACTCTTTCGGTGTATGCAAGGTTGCTCCACTCTGCAAAGCAACTATGCATTGATGATTCAAGGTGTGTGCCAAGTTTCAACTGCCAAGCCCTACTGGAACTACCTCAGGGACATTACTTTTGGAACGCCTCTCGTATAGCACAGCCTGCATAAACAAAAGGGAAAACAAATGAAGCATAAAGAGGAAATCATCACAGAACTCTGCACACCTTGTTTTCTATTCATTTTTGAATTGGCGAGGCAGTTCTGGATCTGTTGAATGCACCAGCTGAGCTCCAATTCGAACTGTTCATCTGGATTTGGCTCATCGTTGCCATCTTCTTTCGCCACTTTTGAATTACCAGCATCAACATGACTACTTGTGGAGGCTGAAGGCTGCTTTCGAAGCTTTGATCTTGGCAAATATTTGTTCATAACAACACTACAGGGATTCAAAATCTTTTCCATTGATTATTTCTTCCAAGTGTAAAATGTGGGTAGCAGTTCGGAATGCCTACCGACTGCCGCACACCACCTCATAATCTCGGCCTGCCACCTCAAAAATATGAGCAAAAGAGGTGGTGGAAAGTGGAACAGTTTTTGCTCAGCTGAAAGTGGAAAAGGTCTTTTGCAGGTGGAGATCTTCTTCAGCCGGAAGATCGGAAGGTATTCCGAACAGCCACCAAAATGCTCATTCACGGATATGCTGGTTCATTGGAAACTGAATATGGGCCTTTAATCATCGGGTAAAGCAAAAGGTCGTCCTTTTTGAAAATGTCACCACACAAAAAGCATGTGACATCATAAAAAACCCATGTAAATAAAATTTGAGTAAATGAAAATTTACTCATACAAACTACTAACTGTGGAGAGATAGGTCGCAACACAAGTAAGGAAATTCTCCGTGGTTTTCCGTTGCAGGGATTTTGTTATGAGTAGGTAGGTCGAGAGGCCCTTCCCACTCATGACAAAATCTCTGCAACTGAACACCACGGAGGGTTTCCATTCCTCACGACCTACCTCTCCACCGTAAGTGTTTCATACGAACTTCTACGGCCAGATCTGATAGCGAGTTCTTTCTTTCAATAATGTTACCTGATCCTCCCGCATTTGGCCAAAGTATGTTACATGAAGTCAGAGTAAAATAAAGTTTACAAATCAAATTTTGGTAGGTTCCCCGCCAAAATTTGCTTGGAAATTTGCTGTCTCGAGCTCTTGGCATTCGAAGGATGAAATTTCCAACTGCCCTTGTTTAAGTACCTACTTCACGGGAAGGCATGGAGCACTTTTACAAATATAGCCCATCAAATTCCACATTTTGTTGATAAAAGGGGTTTGCAAATTCAAGAAACATATTTCATGAAGGTCGGTCCAGTGGCGTAACAAGGTGTTCTCGGGCCCCGTGCAAAACGTTTTGGCTGGGCCCCCCTGCAGCACGCCTTGCCCCTTGCATGCGGCTGAGCGGCTCCCACGCCACGGCCACCAGACCAGTGGAGTGGAAGGCGACTGAATGAGTCCTCTATCTTATCCTCGGACTGGATCCCCTCATCTCCAGCAGGCAGCATGGTGCCCGTCGCACATGACTGATGACTAACTGACCAGTTCCAGTCTAGTTCACACCCTCCCTCTGATGCCCTGACATAAAGAGGTCCCCTCTCACATCCTGATCAAAAAACGTCCCCTCTCACACCCCGATAAAAAAGGTCCCCTCTCACATCGCACCCCGAAAAAAAAGGCTCGTCGTCGGGCCTCCCGGACCCTTTGGGCCCCGGGGCAGTGCCCTGCCTGCCCATGCGGTAGTTACACCCCTGGGTCGGTCAATGAATTTTGGAAGTTGGCCCCAAAAGGTTTTGGGCTAAGAAAACTCATTCGGCACATGTACGTAATTTGATAAGTTTACTTGAGCTGTGGCATTGATTTTCAGCTATTAAACCAGAGTCCGGAGGCTGTCGGCATATGGGTCAGAACCAAAAAGCCGATTCACTGAAAGAATCGTGAAAACTCAACAAATCCCCTAGCAGGAGTTTGATGGTGAAAAAAAGACCCAACGTGAAATTGTTGGAATTTGGCTCCTAATTGCTGAGAAAAAGTGAACCCATGCAGAGAATTTGATTTGGCCTGAAAATATGCCAATTGCTGCTCCGTCAGAATTTGACGAGAAAGAGCAAACCTATCCTGAGAATGTCTCTGCAAATGCAAACCCACAGCCGCATTGGAATTCGTTGACAAATACAGCAAGCTGTTTTTGTTTTGTCGGCAACTTTTGAGGAAACATCCAGGCATTGCCGCACAATGCCAGAGGCTTGAGAGGTTCAAATCATGTGAATAATCTGAGGTTGGAAAAGATTTGTGCTGACAGCATGCTAACTGTTCCGACTCAAGAAGTTAAAATAAGAAGGGTTTACGAGGATCCACGTAAATGGAATCACTGTCTGTAGATATCCATTTCTAGCTGAACCTCAACAATTAATAAAAATAAATAACGCTCTCGAGTTATTTTGAAAACGCCTCGACTTTAGGGATTTGGGAATGGCTGCTGAAGGATGTGCAAGTCATTTTGTCTGGAGTTTTTCCGTAAGTGAATGTTTCTTTTCGCAATCCCTGTAGTGGTGTCTGCTTTTTACTGCCCCTCCTCCCTCCATTACGCTCTCGTCATCCCCCTCACTCCCATTTCGCTTGCTATCCTTTCTTCAAGCACGACGGTTATCCTTCCCTTCCTGCCTCCCCTTTCTTACTTCTCCACCACCTATCTCAATTCTTCTCTCCCATTCCGGTACCTTGCGTGTCCAAATCATACAACAGTCCTGACATACGTGGGCTGTTCAAGTCCCACCTGGCTTTGGCCTGTTGCACAAGTCCGAGCCTTTTCCTTTCTTGCACACTTTGACATCGGTCTTTCAGTGGGTTCTAAGCAAAATTTCAATTCCGTGTTGCGCATAGTTAATTTTCTGATGTTGATTTAATATGTCCTACTCCGTTATCTGACAGTCTGACTGAATTTGTGCCAGATGGAGCATCACAGTCTGATATGATTTTTCACCCACAGAGGCCAATGAAATTAAAGAAAGCATGATGGCCATATAGCCAGAGGTTGTGTGATCATATTCCATGGTGAATGCATGAACTGCAAGGTATGGATGTGCCCAAACGTCCTTGGGAGGGGATGGGGGTAGCTTTTTGGGGTTCGGAGGGGATAATTCTGGGGGATTTCACAAACGATGGAAAAACTGGCAACAGCCAACATCAAGAATTACTGGTTCTGAAAGTGAGATAGGAAATGACTTGCAAAAGTCAAGGAAGGCCCCAAAAGACACCCTTATCCGGAAAAACGGGGCCCTTGCTTTGAAAAACAAGGTTGGGGTTGAAGCATGTCTTGACCTCAGCATCAAAATACTGCCCAATCATCCTTTTTTTCGCGCACTGGCACCAGTAAATTGCCTTCCTTTTCCAACCTTGGCTAAGGAAAACCACTGGGGGCACCTTCAAAATGCCATGGAGCTGATCGCAGCAGTGGCCCAGTGGTTTTTCGATGCCTCATGAGGGCTTCTTCTAAAAAGAACTGGTGAAGCCGATCCAGAGATGGCAGAAAGGTGTCAATTTGGCAGAGAGCTAATTAAACAAGGTCTAGACGGTCCACCAAATTTCAGCCCAAAAATCCATCGATTACTTGCCAAAGCCAGGCGGGACTTGAACAACCTTCGTAATGGAAAACTTGCATTATTCCTCAACTGTTCATAAATTTTAAGGTTTTTGGGATCCTATTCAAACTGTGGAATTGGAGAACAAAATTTTTGCAAGCATGCCTAAGGAAGCAATGCAATGCTAGCTTCCAGGATGAAAAGGACAGAAATTGGTAGGGAGAGCAAAAAAACAATCACTGGGTTTCCCACCCTTTTTTCTGTCAAAGATGGTAAATTTTGCAATTTTGGTACTTCTGTCTTTTCACCAATTGAAGTGTGCAGAATTCATTTCTGGTCTCAAAATTGTGATAGAAATGCTCTTTTTCCCCATACGGGAATTTTCAGGATGTGCAATCATATGAAACCGTCACAAATTGTAATCTTTAACCCCGATTTTGAGCACTTTCATTTTCCACACTTTCTAAAACACTTTGTGGAGCTTCCCAGTTACCCGTAAGTGCTACAGAGGCCAAATTTTGATCACCTGTGCAAAAGTGTCGAAAATTGAGTGATGGAGTCCAATTTTTGATATTCCTTACCAGTCTTCATGTATTTGCTTTTATGGCAGAGATCCGAGATTTTTTTATGCGAAGCTATCGCGTCGTGGAAAAAGTGGAGAATTTATGAACTTCTGATTGAAAAATCAAAAATCTGGCCTCATCACTCAATTTTTGAACATTTTTTACCCCACTTAGCCAAATTTGAGCCCAGTCCTCTTCTCTCTGGGCACAAGCGCAAAGATTTTGCATCGCGCATAGACAAATACACCTCTATCTCAGAAACCACTTGAGCTACAGTAATGAAAATTTGCAAGGAATCATCCTTCACTAGTACCTAACTGCTCCTAAAATTTCAACCAAATCGGATGAAAAACACAGATGTTGACCGGAGAGGGTTTTGTCCCCCCCCCTGATGAACAAAAAAAACTAATGGAATACTGTGATGTGAATTTTGTGCTCCTTGGCCGTAAATAACTTCTTACACACTGAGGCCCCAAAGGTAAAGCGCAAGCTGCAAGGAATCCCAGGTTCCTTGTTTTCCTCTTGCAATGAAGAGAAAAACTACACCTGGCATTGTCACCAAATAAGTCGAAAGTATAAAGCAAATTTAATGTTCTGGCACTTCAGTATGCAACAGAGTAAAAAGTGCTGTCAGAAATGACAATCCATCTTCAAATCACATGCTCACAATCAAAATTGATGTTGGCTCCGGACTTGAGTTCCGACATTTTTTCTTTACTTTTCAAGTCCCCATTCATGGAGACGAGTTGGGCTTCCCACAGCACCATCTAATCTGTTGACAAACCCCCTTTCCACTACATGCACGAGTATGACAACTCCATTTTGTCTGCTTGATGGGTGTGATTGGGATCAATGCTCAGTTTCCAGGCCCAACCAACAGCCTCTGTGGAAAAAACGAAATGGGTCTTCATTGCAACCATGCCAAGCTTTGGTCTGGTGGAAAAACCAAGAGTCGCACATTGTTGGTGTTCAGCTCAGAGATCAACACAGGGATTTGCCAGAAAAAAATGAAAGCACATTGTCGCCTGTCAGCCGAAGGGAAATGAGTGGATTGACATCATGGCGATGAAACTAAACGTGTTAGCACTTTCACAGAATGTGAAACAGGCTCGGAAAAATTCCAATGTTTGATACAGTTGTTTTTTGAGAAAAAATGTGAAAGACTCGTAAACTTTTTTGTGTTCTTTCCATAAGAAATCGTGGTCTTGCATTTCGGTTGTTTTTTTTTTTCATTCCATTTTTGAAAAATGCTGTTCACAGGGGTTTGAACTTTATGCCAAGCCCAATGAATAAAAAAAACAGGTTTCACAAGTCCCGTTATGTTTTGGATAAGTTATCTCACCGAAATCATCTGACCTTTGAATTTTTTGCCTTTGTCGATGGTGTTTGTTTATCCATGCCCCACAATTATTCATACCCCACAATTTTTTTCAGTTGAAACAATCACCACCAACTAAAATTTGTGCAAAACTAATGGAAGCCCAGCGGTGTTGCTGATCGTATATTGTACCCAGCTTGTTTGACGGAACTATGCTGCACGTCGGCAATGGCACCGAATGCATCTTTGAAATTTCACATTCCATTGCTCTGTGCAAAGAGTGGACAAGTTCCACTAATAGTGACAAAAGAGCCTGCGAAGTAAGTCCAGGCAATGTTGGGCTCCCCTGTGTAACGTGGCGAAATACAGCCTAATTGTGTCCCCTCAGTAAAACATCACAGGGAAGGGGGAAAGCCAAAGATCTCTTAAGAAGCCATGATAAAAGCGAACTCGAGTGCAGTTGTTTGAAAGTGTCGTGTAATCGTTAGGTTTATATTTTGTCGACAAACATAACTTTTCTTAGAGTTGCATACACTTTACAAACAATGTCCAACAGAAAAAACATTGATGCACACCTGGATTAAATAAGCAAGAAATAAAAATATAAGGTACCGACATCTTTTATTGTACATTCAGACATTTAAAAATTTCATAATATAAACAGCTAATGTTCCGAGATACAATATGCGAAACATCTTTAGAGTTCAACACATTTATTAGGCATAAATGTTATACAACTTTACTTGAACTGAAGACTGTGGGTACAGCAGTTTGGATAATTTTAGTGCCAATTTTACTGAACATACTCGCATCTTGCAATATTCTGAGACAATCTGCTCCTTGTATCTGCCATGCATATTGACCTGGGTGATCCTGGATGTCTTTTAGGTACGGGAAGTGTTGGATTGGAAGGTGTGTGGACATTCCTATTCTTGGATATTACAGGAACGAAGCCAAAAAACTAGACGGCTTAATTTTGAATGTGCACTTGGAAACGAAAACAAGAACTGAAGCACTTTTTTGCAGTTGTAAAGAAATAAAGCCTTGAGCACGAGTAATTCTCTCAGGAATAATGGGAATATTCTCAGCGAATCTTCCACGCAAGATTCATAATCTCCCCAAAGCTCCCGCTGGGAATACGCTGAATCTGAATCATCCCAAAAAACTTCAAACGTCGGTAGGAACTGTTTTCCATACACTTTCCACTTGATAGCAACATAACTTTGCTTCCACTCATGGCTACAAAGTGGTCAATAACAATGCCACATGGCTAAATAGAACAACAACTACACACATGGGAACCAGGCATCACCACATCATTTTTTACTCATTTACCAGCGTAAAATGGACAGCAGCTGAATTTTATGAGACTAAAGTGACTGACAAAAATTCGAGCTTATCGCCAGTTGTTTTATCATTGATGAAACGGGTTGGCAAAATAAAAATGCAAAAAATACTCTCATGTACCAACGGCACAAGTAAAAACATCTGTGATCAGGGATGGTTGTCCAAAGAAAACTCGACGTGTAATCAGCGACCAATGAAACACGTAAAATGTATGAAGCCAGCCAAAAATGTTAGCTCTTTAAGCAGGAAAGCAATTTCTCTTGAAATATACTTTTTTGCTGGGCATGTGTGTGCCCTCAGCAACAATAATCCACTGGACATCGTGTTTTGAAATTTGAATAAAAATACGATTTGACTGATTTTGCATTAAAATGTTGTGCCATCCCCTCAGCATTTATTCTTTGCACATGTGTAAAAGAAAAAAAGTTTAGCAGTTGGCAATACAACAGATGTAATAAATTTTCCCATAGCAAAGAATCAGGTTGGAATGGTTGAATAACTCTGGTTGTTTACGAGTAGCCAAAAGCTTGAGCCCTAAATAAAATTTGGTGTACAAAATGCTATGCCAATTGACTGTGTTAGGTAAATGCGACAAAATAGTGAAAACATAATTTTCCACAATATCTGGACTTCTAGACAAGAAAATTCCATGATCTTTGAAAGATTGGATATGCTGCACACAATCATTCACCACAAAAAATAACTAGGCCACTGCCAATTTCAGATGCTGTATCAATCAATCTACACAGAAAACGAAAAAAAAGCTGATTGAGACTATTTTATAAATGGTAGGCCAAAACAGTGTGCGTGAAAAGGATGCAACATTTATTTACATGTACATCGACCAACAGATTAGGTACTTTGTGTACAAATTCAACGGCAAGAAGGATTTCAGGAGGAACATAAAATGGAAGGCAAAGTTTCATTGCCAACAACATAGTTTTAATCCATTAGGTAGGTATGTACGTACTTACAAACTGTAGAACAATAATTTGAATGCAGATAAGGAATACCTGCCCAAAAGGTACATGAACTGGAGAAAAAAAAAACGGAATGTGGTATTTCAGAGCGCAGGCCAATAGGAACCAATATCCAATGGAAGGGCTACTTGGAAATGGCAAAGTTATATTCTTTAAAAATGGTGCTTGGTGGTTGGTCCATCTTGGACCCAAATCCTGCACAAATTTCGATGCAGCATGAGAGCCTGTAACAGCATTTTGGTCACTGGGTAAATAATTTTTTGGAGATTTCAGCCCACGGCACCAATTTCAAAGAATATTCATGGTGACTTTTTTATGATCTAGCACAAAAATACATTAGGCTTTGCTTGCATAACTGCAATAAACCTTTATTTTTTGGCAGGGCATAAAATTTATACAACATAGCAAAGTTGTGATAGCAAGTTAATTTGCTAGGCAGTGTGAAATTAAAAAATGGCAAAAAATTATTTGCAGTGAAGTATGATCTTTGAAGCACTTGCGAATTTGCTCTCTGTTTGCAATGTTGTAGATTTCCAATTCTGGCCTATGTGTTCGTCATTTCTTCGTTTATAACTTCATTTGCTGCCTTGGGAATTTAACTTGATCTCATAACCACAGTCAAAAATAAGGATTGTAATTCAGAGCTGTGAAGGTAGGTAAAGCTAATATTTTTGTACTTGCACCAGAAAGGTCACCTAAAAAACGTTCTTTGAAAAAATGAAAATCAGGATCATGGGTTCAGGATCAAAGTTCATAAGACATCTTTCTGCATGCAAATTTGGACTGCAGGTTCGGATATTGCCACATAAAAGATAAGTTTACCGCCTGCGACCTTTTGTTTGTCCAACCAAAGTCTTCAAACAGTTTGCCGACTGCAGAATAGCATGCAGCACGTGCAGTGCATATCAAGTTGCTGCAAAGACAAATAATAACCAGGCCACTTGTTGTGGTGAGTGGGCACAGTTTCCCGTAAAAAAAAAAATTTTATTGAAAACGTTTTCCAGGGATTTCCATAGAAACACCCGGTTTCAACATTTTTCTGTCTGAATATTTAGAGACTTTTCAGGACATATCGTCGTTTCTTCCCTCTTCCTTTCCCATTTCCCCCCTTTGCAACTCAAGTTGTCCCAGCCTACATGTTGGGAACCTCTGCTCAATAAATCTAGGGGTAAATTCAGAGAGGATTATCATTGAACACTTACAAAAATAACTGACTTGCTTGGGCAGACATAACTTCCCCATCTGGTGGCCCAAATTATCCACATGGGCTCTATGTTCAGATATAAAAAAATCTAAAATTCTACATAGCAAAATGCCGTAGGATTACAAAGAACAGGATGATATTCATTAGTCGAAACAGAAAGCCCCGGTTACAGCATGCATTCTAGTTTATCCCAAACAAACTGCCGGATCAACTGCAGGAATGATGCTGCTTAGCAGATTCGATATCAGATGATAACTGCAAATGGAAACAAGAGAAATAAGCAATCATCATGACGAATGAAATTCACAAACATTCATGCCAAACCACTCGACAGAATTCTGGACAAGGCCTAGTCAAACTTTTTGTTAAAGAAAACATTTGGCAATGACATGGTACCTAAAACACCTACATTGATATCCCAACAAGCAAAAAAAATCCAGTTTGGTCATGAAAAAGCGTTTGTCCAACTCCCGGAGTGCCTGTCAGTGGCAAGCCCACATCATTTTACCAGTGTAAGAAAAAGTGAACAAATGCTCAATTTTATTGCTAGATGCTTAGGGAAGATAAGTGCCTTGTGGGTAGGTATGCAATTAAAAAGATCGTTGGTGGCTGTCAAAAGATTCTGTAATCAACAACGTGTATAGGAGATCTGGCTTATGTATGGTACATTGTGTTGTATTCCTGGCAAAAGAAGCAATCATTACAACAACCACACTGAGACAGCTTCAGAAGGATGTGTTTGCAGGTGAGAGCAACACAGTTGTACAAAAAAGACACATGTGCCAAAAAATTTAAGTGTCAAATACGATTTGTATCGCCAGTATCAATCACCACATAGGCCAACTATTTGCCCTTGCATCATCGTGAAGATCAGAAATGAAGCTCATAGCCGCACTGGTGCTAAAATGGCATTCAGTACCTTCCTTCTCATTCCATCGGACTGGTCAAATCCCCCCTACTCCACATGTAACAAGGCTAGGTACCTACCACTCACAGGGATGTCCAATAGGCAATGGCAAAAGGGCCGAGACCCACACACAAGGAAGGGCAAGCCCAAGAAAAAGAAACTCAAGACCTTTTAAATATTGTACGTGGGAGAACTGTTGCCATTTCTGATCCATATGAACCATACCGTTGGATTGTTGGTCCAGTCCCGTTATTTTTATTGAGCCCTACTGCATTCGTGAAAAGGATACTTTATTCTGTGCCTGCATCCATCAACTGTGAATTGCATATCGACCAGAAGGTGCTCAATTGCTTCCCAAACATACCATGATGCGGGCTATGTGTGAAATCCAATGGTATATCCACAAGTGGCATACCAAAATCTGCCCTGTGGTGCCCTGTTTTTCGCTTGCGATAGTTCTTGAGCTGAGATTGCTTGTGGCCTGAGTTATTACATTTGAGTTGGTACCTACCTTAACATTTGTTGAGATTGGGGTACCTACCTTAACATTTGTTGAGATTGGAATGCAATTGGCCGCTCCTGATACCCAACTGTCTTGTGATGGTGTTTTCTCCTGTCGAAGACAATGGGTTCGTGCAGTGAGGTTTGTATTGCAATGCTTTTGATTTGCAATTGATTGGAAACACTTTTTCATCAATTTTGGCTATTGGTGCAATGATGGCCGTCATTGGTGCAACAGTGCCAGCTAGTGTTCGGAGTGAGGGAATATTCCCGGGAATATTCCCAAAATTCCCGGGAATTTTCAATGAAAATTCCCGGGAATATTTCCAGTCTCATATTGATTTTTCTGACTGTTTTTGACTTTGAAAAGTTTCCAAGGGAATATTCCCAAAATTCCCGGGAATTTTCTTTCAAAATTTCCTGCAAAATTCTTGCATTTGAATATTTCATATTAAAAATAATGAAATCGCGAGTCCTTTGACTTTTTGTCTCCAGAGCAGCCAGCGTTGGGCATAAAAGGGGTAGGATATCTAAGGGGTTGGACTTTGATAAGTGTATTTTCTGCTATGAAGGGGTGAGGATGGCTGCTCTCCTAAAATTTAATTGTTGTGGGCTTGCTCTCCCCATTGAGCCGTTTTGCCCCTTTTGCTTGTCTACGTTCAACCCAAGGCTGTGAATGTGTAGCTATGTTTTTGCCATAAATCTGGTGAAATCTTACCATAGATTACCCCAAGAGAAAAAAACCAACTTCCATCTTCTTCTTTACGACTGTTAAACATTATGCAATATCCACACATCTTTGCAGCACAAATTCTACATTCTGCATGTGGGTTGCCAGCTGACATTTTAAAATTAAAACATAATCTTTGTTACTTTGAAAAAAAAAATGAAAAATTGGAACAAATTCTTTTTGTTGGCCCAAAGCGTATTGGTACCTACAACTTCCCTTTGTATTTTTTGGTGTGCAGGTTAGACCCAGTCCGCCCACGCAGTTCCAACGCGAGCAGTCGGCAGGCAATTTCAACACAAGATTTCGTCAGTAAAAGCTACCAAAACCAGACGTGAGCCTGCAGTCGCGAACTCTTGATCATGGCATCATGCTCGTCAAGAAGGAGCAAATGTTTATGAATTTTTACCAACAAGTCTCTGAGTCGGGAGCAGCCCCACCGGTGATTTCAAAAGAGCAAAACTGCTCACTGTTGAACGAACTCTGCTAAGTAGGCACCTACCAAAATGTGAAGTATGATATTTCGAATAGAAAATTAGTTCGAAAGAGAGGAAAATTGGAATTTGAAAAAGCCATTCGCAAACAGGCCAGGAATAACCGGGTTTAAAAATCCCCCAAAATTTACTCTGAAATTACGCCGCCATAGATTCGCCCTTTCGCATCATAATTGATTACCCCAGAAAATGATATACCATGAGAATTCACAGCCCGGCTGACTTTAACCATATTAATTATCAACATTTTGCTGCTTTCGTGCATTTTGCATTTTCATGCCAGCCTGTATCTGGTCTGGCGATGATGGTGAAATGACTCATATGGAAACTGGCAAAATGTGATAATCTTGTTCAACAACCACGAACTCAGCCAACTTGAGTTTGAAAAATTGAAGTTCCCACAGGAAAATCATGAACCACCTACATGGGAATATTCGAAAAATTCCCAGTGATATTTTCAAAATTTGAATTTTCCCAGGAATATTCCCAAAATTCCTGAGAATGATCCAAAAATTCCCGGGAATATTCCCAAAATACCCAGGAATATACGCAAAATTCCCGGGAATATTCCCAAAATTCCTGGGAATATTCCCAAAATTCCCGGGAATTTTCGTTTGTTCCCAAAATTCCCGAAAAAGGAATATTCCCGGGAATATTCCCTCGAAAATAAATTCCCGGGAATTTACGAACACTAGTGCCAGCAAACACTTGCATCGTGTTCCTAACCTCATGACAAGTGTCTCTGGTCTTCTGCATGAGGAAGCATCATCACAAAATGACGAGACCAGTGTGTGATATTGCAGAATAAGATAGAAACCTAATTATTTTCGACTTACTGGTAGAGTTGGTGAATTCCCTGCCATTCTCATGTAGGGTGGAATGAGCTCTGATCGGGAACTGTCCAGTGGATGCCTAACCCAAAAGATTCTTATCAGCCACAATCCACTGGAAACAAGGAGCAAGACTAGGACAATCCCAACCCTGCAAAAAAATAAACAGATGCATGCAACAAACTGAAGCCAGCAAATCTGAATAATTTTAAATGAACCACATTGAAATTGAACTGCATTCGGAACCATTCGAGGACATAACATGTGCAAATGATTACCTATGCATCCTACATTAAAATTTCCCAATGATTTAGAATGAAAACTAGGTAAAAAAAAAAGAGAAAGTGAATTTTTAGACGATGGGCAGATGCAGGGATGCAAAAAGTTGTTTGGAGCCCTGTTGCGCGGATTTTGGAATGGTCAAATTTTGGCCGAAGAGTTTTTTTTATTGCGCATTTCGATCCCAACCGAAATTTCAAAAGGTTTTACTTCGCTCGCCAACTCTCCATTTCTTTCCATCTCGGACAAAATTGGAGAGCTTTTTTTGCTCCCCGGCCCATTTCGATCTCTGTCGGCCCACATCCGTCCCGGGAGCTATGCCTGCAAATGGGATGACTTTTTGCAGCCCTGGGCAGATGTTCTCAATTTTCCTGTCTAGGTACCGATAGCTTTAATCCTTGACGTCATAGAAAAGGGCAGAAGTAAGCCAAAAATCAACTTTGATCCCATGCTGTGTCGACATGCGACATTTCCAAAATTGAGCCATGCAACCTGTACAGTAGGTACCTCCCTAAACACTACCTTCGGTCCCCTTGTGTTTTCTGAAGATTGATTGGATTTGAGAGGAGAAAAAATCTCTCCCATGTAAAAAATGAAGTCAAAAAGGCCGTGGTACATCTGCCTTTGTCTGAATGACACCTTCAATTTTCTATGTGTGAAGATCTACTTTGGTGAAAGAAAGGAAGTGAGGGACATTAAGAGTTTATCAGAAGAAGAAAATAAGAGGTTGATTTTGTTCAGCAAATTCTACTTTATGAGATTTAACTTGCAAGGTTATGCCATTTTGAAGAGCTATTCTGAAAGCAAAAGCAAAATAAGAAGAGTCCACCTAATTTGATTTAGAGGTGTTTTAAATTTCTCTAATGCTCTACTCATAGTGGGGAATAATCAGCTTGGTACTACCTGATCCTACACAGAGTTGCATAAAGCCAAGAGGGGGCATGCAAGCTATTCGCCAGGGATGGATTGTGCCCGACCAGGACCAAAACCACAAGACCAGGATGAAATTCTGTCTGCAGATAAAAAAGCTCTTCGGGTTTTCGGGACTTAAAATATGGCTAGAGAGCAAAAAAGCTCTTTGGGATCAACCAGGACCAGGCTCAAAATTTTCTTCCCCAGAACCCGAAATGAATTTTGCAACCCTGATCCTGCAGTAGGTATGAGGGTAACAGATCATTCCAATCCCAACCTAACAAAACAAAACTGATTTTATAAAAACAGCACCTCAAAAATGGATATCGGCACAAACAAAAGCGACAATAAAAGGTAGAGATGGTGGGCAACCTATATCGGCTACCGAATGTAGGTTAAACATAGGAGAAATGCTGAAAGTGAATAGAACACTGCATTCAGATATCAAGATATATCCGTACCCATCCATTCTGCACCTACACAATTAGACAAATGTTATTAGTCATTACAGAACTAACCAAAAATACCACAAGTTGTAGAAATACCCACAGCACTTATTATCACCACAACAATATTCATCTTCTGAACAAAAATCCCACTCACAATAGTTGGCAGAAATCCGAAACTATAATAAAAATATTGAAAATTATGCAGAAATTTGGAAGTGTTGTTTACAGAACATGCACACAACAGGTAGGAACCTTTTTTTACAACCCAAGTTAAATTGTCGCAGCACACATGCACACACATACTAAAGCCACATGAACTGTCGTAGGTAGATGGTTACATATAGGATGCAACCTTGATTAGTTACATCCAACACTCTTCAATTTAAAAAAAGAAAATATCTAGGTACGCCCTTCCCATTGTGGACATTCCAGCAGATCATTTTGGATTTTAAAAAGGCTGTGCTGGAGTCTGGAGTTCCCAAATTTTTTGTATGCTTTTGGTCGTTTTGCACTAGGCCTATGACCTCTTCTATTCAGAATCCTGTAGAAAATGCCCTACCTGATGCTTTGCAAATCAGAACAAGTAGGTCCAGCTAAAGTAGCGTACCTACCAACAGCAGAAACTACAAACTTAGGAATGTGTACGTAGGCGGAGACTTACTATCCCGCAATGGATAGGCATCTTACCTGGGTACCTAATGTCACTGTTTCCATGACTTTATATAACTAACTCGCTGTTCCTGATAAGGGTGACTGTTAGGAACTTTTTGTTGGGAGTTAAAAACAAGGACCTAGGTAGGTACCTAAAACCTACCTACTGGGAGATAAAAAAAAAGTAACACAACACTTCTGCTGAGATAGCTCAATAGTTGGCAATGTGGCGGGAACTGACACTCAGCCTGCAAATGTGGATGCTCTCCTGGTTACAGGGTTATTCGTTTAAAACATTCTGTTTAAAACAATCTGTTTTGAACATGTTTTAAACAACCACGACTTGTTTAAAACAGTTTGTTTAAAACAAAATTGTGTTTTAAACGTGTTTTAAGCATGTTTAAAACAACCGCAACTTGTTTGAAACGGTTTGTTTAAAACTAGGAAACAGGAGACAGGCTTCCTGTTGTAGACGAGCGATCAGCTTTTTTCTTGCATGTCCCAGTCGCTCGTGTCGTGTCCCAGTCGCTTTTGCTCCTGCACAATCGACGGCTGCACAAGCGATCTGTGGGCGGCAATTGTTGTGCAAGTTGTGCTGAGTTTGGTGGAAATCCGAGGGAGGCGCTGCCTTTTCACCGCTTAAAAACAAAACAATGCTGCCATGTAATGTTATCTTTGGTCTTAAAATTGTTGTTGAGTGGTTTTCAATTCCAATGATTTTGGGATTCTTGGCAGGGACCCGGAATTTTATTTCTCCGAAACTTGAGCACCTTTGTTCCTCAAATGGTTTCAGAGTTTTACCCGACAAAAGGTTGGGATCATTAGGCCCTATACGAGTACATGTGTGGAAGCGCTCATTTTTCAGTTTTGCGCCATGCGAAACTGCATCAAAAACCGTCGCTTGGTTCAGGAGAAATTTAACTTTCTGCGGGCATCGCACAGCGGTCCGCCATTCACTCGCATGTCTTTCGCAGCGCACACCCCCTTCAAACGCCGCAATCCAGCAGCACACATTTTGGACTCACGAAAATCCCGGAGTGCTGATGGAATGTGCTGATGCGTTATGGCTGATGTTTCGCTGGTTGTTTGTTTGGCTAATAAAACAATCTAACCTGTTGTCATGTTCCTTCTGAGCCTCTTCTCTCGGCCGTCTATTGTGAGCTTTGTGACGAAATTTGTGCATGGGGTGCGGGTGGAGGAGTTCGCTGTCTTCGCGGGATGCGGGCCTCGTTTGCGTACCATCCTGTCCTATCCTCACCGAACTCAATCCATTCTTGATTCTTGTGACAATTCAATATTCGAGCTTCGGCTGTTCAGTGGTGTCAAAATGCGTCACGACACAAGAATATGGAACGAAAGCGAAAGCAGAAAAAAATAGCCGAAAAAAAATCCCCGTTTCGCATTTCTGCAAAATCCATTTGCGCTGTTGGTGGACAAAACTCGAAATTTCCCCAAACTATCGATTTCCCCAGACCTTCCCCAAAAGGTGCAAAATTTTCCCAAAAGGAAAAAAATTTCCCCATACCGCCACACTGCACAGCATCAAATCGGGACAGCAGGTACCTGCATGCACACATTGCTGGTGTCTGGTGTGCGGGCTTCTTTCTTTTTTGTGTGGTGTTGTTGACTGATTGATCATTGATTCCTGCATTCATTGACTGAAACAAAACACAACCTGTTGTCCTGTTTGTTTTCTCTCAGCTTGGCTTCTCTGCTCTGTTGCTGTCCTGTGCTCGCCTCTTGGCCTTGTCTCCTTCATTGTCTGCGTTGGGATGCAAAGTGTGCATGGCGCAGGCCCTGGCACGGGGGCGCGGTGAGTGAGGTTCGGAGTTTTCGCAGCCTGCAGTGTCTGTTCGTTGTTGCGCCTCCAGGTTTTGTTGAGGTGGGGCAGGGGAAAGAGCAATTTTGTTTTTGTTGTGCCATTTTGGCATTTTTTCACCGATTTTGACCAAAAACTATACAGCAACGCACCACATTGACATCTTTGCCTCCACAAAAATTGGGCACGATCGGTTATCAATTTCTTGAGTTATCGTTGCACACAAATTGTGGTTTGCTGTCCGTTGTAGACTCGCTTCGCTCGTCAACAATCACCAAAAGCGAAAAAATGCTTAATGCATATTTACTCATTTTTTCGACGTTTTTCTGTCATTGTTGCCCATAAAACCATTATTGTTGCCTTTATCAAGTACCACTGTCACCAAATTATTGCAAAATCAGCCTTGGCAGCTTTCGGAAAGTAACACAACACTTCTGTTGAGATAGCTCAATAGTTGGCAATGTGGCGGGAACTGACACCCAGCCTGCAAATGTGTATGATCTCCTGGTAATACCCTATTTCCACACAATATTTAATGATCATTAAGTGCGAGAATATCATTAACTCCTCTCAGTGGAAACACTTTCGTCATTAAGTAGGTTGTTAATGATCATTAACTTTTTGGGCTTAATGATCATTAACCGGTCAAGCCCGAAATTGCGAATTCTGGTTTTAAAATGTTTTTCAGCGCGTTTCGGAAACACGGAATGTCGCCCCTGACGGAATTAAGAACATCTGCAAGGATTTTCGAAAAACGGAAAAATTGGAAATGCATGCATTTCCCGCCCACTCAAGCCAGATTTCTGCTCTGTGTCATTAAAATCGCCTATAATTTAATGTTTTCAACAAAAAAAAAACACCTCCGCACAAAAAAAACAGCCAAGATACCCACAAAACGCTTCAAACCGCATCAAAATTGAGCAAAAACTGGAAAAAACAGGAAATTTCAATGCGACGCCATTTCTGAACGAATGCAACAATTCACGTGAAACAAGCGTCGGCTGAATCGCGCGTCTTTCAACCGCCCGAAAATTCAAATTTCGGCGGGCGGCAGATGTCGCGCGATCGCGTAAAAAAGGCGCCTTCAACAGCCCAACAGGAACCTGAGAGAAAAAAGCGGGAAATTTGAAAAGTGCGCTGATTGAAAACGGTTGGACCGATTTTGGCGGAATAAACGTCTGCTAAATCGCTGATTTTTCCTCTTTCCGGCTGTGAATATTTTTGAGTGGTGCTGATATTACGTAATTAAATTCAAATCCCTTGAAAATGGAATACCCATGCCGACGTTTATTTACGTCGTCCGTACAATCACATCATGCCGGTCTTGACGTTTATCTACGTCGCTCGTACGCGGTTTGTTTTTTTTGCGGACGTAAATGCACGGCGCTCGGGCTTGACCGGTTAAGAGCGGTGTGTGGAAACAGGAAATCTGAAACTCATTAGCCTAATGATCATTGGGAAGCTCATTAACTTTGATTATTTTCAGATAATAATTAAGTACTTTCCTTCCTCATTTTAGCGTTGTCTAGGTTGAGCTCAGTGTTCTGTGCAGCTGTTGTTTTGCTGCATGTTCACATTTTCCATGCCATGCCATTTTCAGTTGAGACAGAGAAAGGACAGGTCAATGATCCTAATCTCACATATTTTTAATCATTAAAATTTCAATTCCAACAGGCTTTTCCACTGCTTATTTCTTTGACTTGTTTTTCGCTTTCTTTTTTGATGCTTCATTTGTTTCAAAATTTATTTTAGTCACTATTTTTGGTGCCATTTTTGGCACGGGCCCACCAGTGCCAATGGTTCTGCAGATCCAGTAGCTACCTACGCCACTGTAACAGGCATTGGCAATCAAACTGATCAGATCTGTGGAAACTAGAACGACATCACAAGGCGCTCACAAGCAGACCGGCAGAAAGTCGTTACGGGCCCTGGAGCAAAAAGATTTTAAACCAGGTGCCGGCGGATCCCTGAGAGCTTTTTTTGTTCTCCAGCCATACTTTCGTCCTGGTGGGGCATCGTGCATCTCCAGAACACTGCTCCCTAATGGAAACCATCTTTGCAACGTTTGCGGTTTAGTCAAGCGATAAAATGCAGACCTCAGGGGGAGAGCCGTGAAAGACAATTTTTGTGTCATTTTGAACATGCGCAATGCATTTTTTGCAGATCCTCGGATGGAAAGGAGAGGCATCTAATCTAACTATCAAGTGGCCAGCAGCCCATTGCCAGGCTTTGGTCTAGCTTTCCTGCATATCAAGATTTTTTATTTAAAATGCCCAAAGATTTTGCAAAAACAGTTGAAAAGTGTAGGTAATGGCAGATGTCACAGCGACATAGGCATGCTTCTTTCCATCTGAAAAATGTCAACTTTCAGAATTTATGTAAAACTTCATTTAATTTAAATTTTAGCCTTTAGCTTTACTCGCGGGTTGGAAGAATCGGGCAGAAGGGCATGTTGTAACTTGCACTATACAGGTCATGCACCGAAACAACAGTGACAAAACTGTGGTCAGGACCAAAAAGTGCTAAATGTCACTCGCGGGGTGAAGAATCGTGTATGCCAATTGATGGAGTTTGTTGTTAAAACTGTACAGGTTGATTTGACGTTCTCCATTGATGCCAAAAATGCAAAAAAAAAAAAAACGAAAAAAATTGAGCATGCTCATCCTCTGGCCATCCACCATTTTTCCAAAGATAAAAAATAAAAAAGGCCAAAAATAAATAAAAACTATAGAGCACTTCAGTTGGAAACGATAGATTTTTCAGTGTCTTATTGAGCATCTAAAAGCAAGAGCATGCTCACCACTGCTGTGCTATTTTCAGATGTGACTGTTGAGATGTCTTTCTCAATGTTTCCCAATCAGCATAAAATTGTTGCCACATTTGCCACCAAAATAACTTTTCACCTCTTCTGATTTCTGCTGCATATCTTTTACTCAAGTTGAGCAGAATTCATGTCTGCTTAAGTTAATTCACTAGGTGGTATGAGTCGAAACGGAGAAGTGGCATGGCGATTGTGGCTGTTAATTACATACATATATCTCAAGACGATGTGTGGAAACAGCTATTTGCAAGGGTGCAATATCATTGAGTGCATTCATGATGAATCTCATTAAACTCCTCGAAAAAAACAGTGGAAACCTAAATGCTTAATGATCATTATTTTTTCACCAACTAATGATCATTAACTTTATGATCATTAAGCACACTCAGTGGAAATAGGGTATAACAGGATTGTTCGTTTAAAACATTCTGTTTAAAACAATCTGTTTTGAACATGTTTTAAGGAGGGAACCCCGCCTAACGTACCCCACGTATTGAATTAGCTGTAACTTTTGAACCAGTGGACCAATTTTAGTGAAATTTGAAATGGGAACAACTGAAATGGGGCAGTCCTCATGGACCAATAGCAAAGATTGTATCTTTTTTTATTTCTCTTTTGGAGTTAAATATATGCTGCATAATTAGACATTGATATAACTAGACTCAGGGCAGTGAGACAAAGTTGAGATTGTGGCATCTGGTACCTGAAAATGCCAGGAAAAAAATGTTCTCCTCGGATTTTTGATATCTGCCTTTGTTCCCAAGATATTTACATTTAGGCGGACAGCAAATGACAATTTTTCGCATTTTGCGTAAAAATTTTTGACCTTGGCAATGATATATAGACATAACTTGAAAACGCTGCCTTTTATAAAAAATCCGACGAGAACATTTTTTGGGATAAGATTCACGCACAAGCATACCAAATTTCATGCCTTTCTCTTAAAGGGTTCTCAAGTTATATCATTTTTGTAATGGAAATTTTGGAAAAAATGAAGCCGAGAAAATGAAGTTTAAGATTCATGGCATTTTAGATGAATAATTGTGATATGCCTCCGCTTAAATTGCTCCTGCGAAAAAACGAAAGCAAGTATTGACCTCTGGTTTTCAACAAAATGACCAGAACGGACGATCCCATCACATAAGCAAATAAAAAAATGCAAAATTTTGACCTTGAGGTGGGGTTCCCCCCTTAAACAACAACGACTTGTTTAAAACAAAATTGTGTTTTAAACGTGTTTTAAACATGTTTAAACAACCGCAACTTGTTTGAAACGGTTTGTTTAAAACAATCACCAAAAGCGAAAAAATGCTTATTGCATATTTACTCATTTTTTCGACGTTTTTCTGTCATTGTTGTCCATAAAACCATTATTGCTGCCTTTTTCAAGTACCACTGTCACCAAATTATTGCAAAATCAGCCTTGGCAGCTTTTGGAACACGTTTAAAACTGTTTAAAACACGTTTTTGAAAAACACATGGAGAAAAAAACGTTTAAAACAAAAAAAACATGTTTTAAACGTTTAAAATGTTTTTCATGTTTTTTTAAACACGTTTTTTCCCAAACCTGCCTGGTAACCAGGTAGGTACGTACCCAAACATACAGGCTGAATATTGGATTTTTTTATCAACGAAAGAGAAATTGGATCTTCTCTGTGGCACAACGGCATTGCCGGGCCCAAGATGTTCTCGATTGTTTAATGGTGAGAAATCAGACCAGAAAGGAGAAACCAAATCACTGGACAGAAACCCCACACACAAGTAGGAACAGAGTTGGTGGTACCGTAAGTCAAAAGTTCGATGCATTTAAACTCAATTCCATGAAATAGGCCTAAGCAAAATCTCCAATCACTTACCGTAAAGCATGATAAAACCCACAACAAAACGTGGAAGCTCATCGCAGCATCACTGAACAGAGAATTGAAAATTCATAGTGTAGGTGTGCAATGTAACTTACTGCTAAATAAAGGAAAATAAACATTCAATTTTGATATCTTCAGCTGTTTCCCACAGATAGGTTGGTACCTATCGTACCTAAATAATTCTTATTGCTAATTGTTCGTACAATTCACCAACAAAAGATTTATTCGGTAGCCAAAACCAATCAAGCCCGAAATTACGAATTCTGGTTTTAAAATGCTTTTCCGCACTTTTCGGAAACACGGAGTGTCGCCCCCGACGGAATTAATAATTTCTGCAAGGATCTTCGAAAAACGGAAAAATCGGAAATGCATGCATTTCCCGCCATGCATTTCCCGCCTAACCAAGCCAGATTTCTGCTCTGTCATTAAAATCTCCTATAATTTAATGTTTTCAACAAAAAAACACCTCCGCACAAAAAAACGGCCAAGATACCCACAAAATGCTTCAAACCGCATCAAAATTGAGCAAAAACGGGAAAAAGCTGGTGATTTCAATGCAACATTTCCAAACGGTTGCCGCAAATCACGTGAAATAAGCGTCCGCGAGATCGCGCTGCTGCCGACTTCCCGAAAATTCGATTCGAATTTCGGCGGGCGACTGATGTTGTGTCATCGTGAAAAAGGCGCCTTCGACAAGGGACAAAAGAACAAAAAGCGGGAAATTTGAAAGGTGCGCTGATTCAAAATGGTTGGACCGATTTCAGCGGAATAAACGTCTGCTGGATCGCTGTTTTTCCTCTTTCCGGCTGTGAATATTTTGGCCTTCGTGATAGTGATGTGATATTTCGCAATTAAATTCAAATCCCTTGAAAATGGAATACCCATGCGGACGTTCATTTACGTCGTTCGTACAATGACATTCATGTTGGTCTTGACGTTTATCTACGTCGCTCGTACGCGTTTTTTTAGCGCACGTAACTGTTCGT
>JASGXE010003866.1:0-25471 GCA_030068105.1 Sinentomon sp. SZTP_YWyxl
ATTTGCGGTGTGCTTACCTGGTTGTGCAAGATATTCTGTATGCTGTTACTGCTCAATTCAGTAGTCCTCCCGGCATATCAATGTTAAGAGAAAGATGGTGATGAGCTGCTCTGACGCAGACAGGCTTGGCCCCTGCAGTGGGCTTGTGATAAAATGTTGAGCTATGGCAAATGTAGGTAACAGTCAGGAATCACATTTGGGAACTCTCACAAAGGTAAATTGGCTTTATTGAAGGGTCACTGTACGATCTGATCAATCTTGACATTAGAGGATGCAGATGGTCTGGCCACCTAGATCAGCAAATCTTCTGCCAAAGTCAGTGAAAAACAGGTGGTTGTTTCGAGGACATTTTGTTGCAGTTGCGTTAGACACTTTCGATTGGTGACGGCTGCTCCTGTGGTTGTTTGAAATTGGCGCTGGGGAGAAGCTTTCGATTTCGGGGAGGCTGCTATAATGCCAGATGGTGCTGTAAAAGAGAGGTTTCTGTTTTAGGATCTGCAGCTATGATGGTTGTGGTTCGAGGATGGCCAGAGAAAAATATCTCCAAAGAAAATAAATCAATGAAATTGTTTTTTCAAGCCTATGATTGAATAAAAACACACACCTGATTTTGATGAAAAGATACACTTTTGTACAGGGCATCTATGGTTGAAAGAAATTGTCTCACCCAGTCTTCACGACCTTATTTCATGAGAGTGGTGCACCACAGAGTGAGAGCGTTGCATCACAGGGTGGTGGGTTGTGATGATGTCACAGTACGGAAAGAACAAAAAACTGTCACAGTTCAACATGTCGGAGATGGAAAAACAGTCAAGAGATAGACAAGAGCTGTCAGGAAGATGGATAAAAACCGTCCGTCATGACCTCGTTGACGGAAGTCAACGATGTAACGGTGGATTTAAAAGACATACTAATTTTGGTCTTTCTTTCTATTCCTCTAGGTGGGTGGGGTGGGGTGAAACTAATGGTTTCATTGGAATGTGCTTCCTTTCGTTGAAGGAAGATTTTATGTTTCAGGAAAGGTTTGAATCCAAAGCTTCCTGCCTGCTGTCCTGTGATATGGAGATTCTTTGTGCAAGATCAATGAAGGAATTAATCTTGAGGCTGATTTGATGATGGAAGGTGACAGATAGATACTCAGTGAGACCCACCAGAGATAATTTAAGACTTTGGGAAAGGAAGCAGATCAGAGAGAGAAAGTGCTTCAAATGTGAGAAGTGATCATCCCAGCACAAGGAGAAAGATCTGTTGGTTGGACATTATTCCCTGTGTTTCAAAGTTAAACCCAAAGGGGTGAAAAGTGAAGGAGAAGTGTCAAAGGGAGTCCCAATTCCAGGATAAGGAACTTGAACTGATCTTGTTCTTTGGTTGCCACAAGAAGTTGGAGATTATGAAGTCGAGCAGTGTTTCTTGTGATGTTTAATGGAAAAGATATTATTGTTTTCTGGATGTTATTTGTTTATCATCACAATAATTTACCATTGTTTATTTGTGTGTTTATTAAAACAGGTTGATTGATATAAACTGAAATGACACGCGTAGGTGGACTTTTTAGGGTTGAATTATTTCTATTATTTTTATGTCTTTTAAATCCACCGTCACAACGAGGTCGTGTGACAACGCATTCTGTGATGCAAAAATCATTCTGTTGTCCCTAGGATATCTGCCACCAAGTCAACGTGTGATCTTGAGATATTCATCCTTGCAGCTTGTGAGCCTATGTGCATGATGCATCCATACACCTGATGAGGTTTCTGTGATTGGAGTCGAAAAGAATAGGACTGTGGTCAAATGGGGTTGCAGGAATAACGTCCAATTTTTCGAACGTCTAATTTTTCAGGTCTAATTTTACGTCTAACCGGAATAACGTCTAATAGGAATAATGTCTAATCGGAATAACGTCAAACCGGAATAACGTCTAACCGGAATAACGTCGAACCGGAATAACGTCTAATCGGAATAACGTCTAATCAGAATAACGTCTAACGGGAATAACGTCTAATTTTCGGAAGGTCTAAAGTTGTGATGAGGCGAGTATTGATTCATCTTACCGAAATAAAAACAATCTAACCTAACCTAACCAGACCTAACCTAACCTAACTACCACCTACCCCGACCCTAAACCCCTATTTTCACGTAAACGTTGAGTTTAATGTGATACTACTTTACATAACTATGTTACATGGGTGTCCCAAAAAAAGGTAAGTGAATTTGTTTCCGTGTCTGTTTCGGTTCTGGGACGTGTTTTTGGCGAAAAACAGGATTGAAGTGGCCCAACAGCTTCTCCTTCATCCTTCCAAGTTCCAAATTTGTTGTCTATTTCGAAAAGAAGACTCAAAACCCTTTAATTACAGCTTCAACTGAACTCCTCTGGTCCAACCAAAACAGTGATTGAACCGCTCTCCGTTGCTGTTTTGGTTCTGCTTGGCGTTTTTGGCCACAAAGTTGACTTAAATGGGCAAACATGATTTTATTCACCCTCCTCTGTCACATCTTGGATGCTGTTTCGGAAAGAGATCCCGACGCCCCAAACAAAACAGCCCCAACCCGACCCCAAAAGAGAAAGGGCTTTTCTTTATAGCGGACACCACAAATGTGCCAAAAACCGTGGTCTTGAGAGGATAACCTGCCGGGAGTGATGGGTGACCGTGCAGACTCATTAAAAGCATCAATGAAACGAAAAAACTCCCAAGGACGATTCCCCAAAAACAGGCCAAATGGCAAATATGAAACTTCACTTACCTTTTTTGGGCCACCCTGTACTTTGTATAACTGTGTAAGTATGTCTACTTTACATACTTGATAACACTGGATTATAAAGAAACTAAACATCAGTATGACATCTTCTAAGGAATTTCCCAAGAAATAAATCTAAGGAATTTCCCAAGAAATAAATCTACATCTCTCTAATAGGATACAATTATGGTTTCACCAAGCGCCAACCTGGCCTAACAAAACCAACTCAGTTGCCACAGCGGTCAGGTTTTTCCTTTTGGCGCGCAACATTAAAAATATAAAAAGCTGTACCTGTTCAGAAATTTGCTCGTTTTTTTTCTTTTTTTCTTTTTTGTATCGCCTTGTTAAAGTATTTTCCTTTATGAAATTAAATTAGATATGCTGGCCAATGATGACGGCAAGCACTTTGCTTTGCCTAAAAATACATGGAAGCTTTAACTCTGAGGCAAAAAAAAAACACTTTACATGCGGAATTAGACCTTAAAAAAATTAGACGTTATTCCGGTGAGACGTCATTCCGATTGGACGTTATTCCGGTTAGACGTTATTCCGATTAGACGTTATTCCGGTTAGACCTCATTCCGGTATGACGTTATTCCGATTAGACCTTATTCCTTTTTGACGTTATTCCGGTTAGACGTTCGAAAAATTAGACATTATTCCTATTGGACTTTATTCCGATTAGACGTTATTCCGTTTAGACGTAACATTAGACCTTGCAAAAATTAGACGTTATTCCACGCAACCGTCAAATGGTATCAAAAGCTGAGACAAATAATTCTGACACCTGTTTATCAAGATCAGTATTCAACATTCGTAAACAAGCATAGCCAGTGAGAAACTGGATTGCTGGCATATCGAGTAACAGGCACCTATCAAGAATGTTCACAGATTTATGGGCCTGACCTATTTCATGACTCACGAGTTTTTCAAAAATCAAAAATGTAATGTTTCTGAAATTCTGAAAAACAGTTTTTGTCTAGTTTTAAACAGAATACCTGCCTAGACTTTGAGTTTGAGGTATCAAATTCACGTGCAAATTTCTCAATTTGCATTCTCAATTTGCAACTTGATTGAAGACAATTTCCATTGTCTTCAATCAAGGAATTTTTATCGTCTTGGGACGGGTCTTGGAGCCCTGCAGTTTTTGGCTATCAATCCCCTGTCTGCGCTACATCCACACTGCAAAAAATCTAGTGGCAAACTGCTGCCACCAGTGCAGTGTTAAAATCCGTGCCACCAAATAGTGTCAAAATTTTCGGTCTCTGTCTGATTTCTCGCCACACGTTTCCACTAGCTGGTGACAGATGAACTCAAAATTCATCATTCTTTGTTGTTAGTTGTCCACTAGCATGCCACTAGGTTGCCACTGAAAAGTGGCACCCGTGCATCAGGCGCTCCCTAAAGAGAGAACAATACCTGGGTAGTGGTGGCTCCCCGTTTGCCTTCTTGCGACCAATCACAGCAGCAGTTTGCTCTGTCGTCTGCTGCTGCATGTCAATGGAATTCTGTCTTCTTTCACGACTCACTGCAGAGTGCAGACTGCAGAGTTGCAAGCGATTGTTCGTGTTTTGCGGGCGTGAGCCACTGAGCCCTGGCTGCCCTTGTCGACCGTCGTTTTGTGTTTATTTTTTGTGGAACATTGTGCTGCATGTGCATTTCGCGTTGGATTTCGTGTGTTGGACTGCTTTTCTCGCCGGTGGTCGAAGCGAGAATTGCGATTGCAAAACGCACACAATGAGCGGAGGGAACTGCGTTGACCCTGTCGCCAACAAGCAACAAGACCGCCATTGTGGAACTCCCCGCAGCAGTGGAACAACCACTTCGAGACACGAGCGCGTTCACACCAAAATCCACGAAAACAGCTCCCATCATTCTGCAACTTTTCCCCAGGAAATGGCAGGTGCAGGACGCCGCGCGCTGAACATTTTGATGAAAATTTGCGTTTCGTCAGCAATCTCACAACACAGGAAAGATTCTGCTTCTCTGTTCTCGACTCTCACGTGTTGTTCGACCACCGTCGGAGAGCACAGATGAGTGAGCGTGCTGCCTGCTGCTCAGTGCTCATTGCTCAGTTGGCAGTTGGTGTGTTTATCGTGGGTGTGCGCATGGACACTGGGTGTGCGGATGGGGTGTGACTGAAACGCTGAACCTGCTTGTCCTGCTTGTCTTGCTGGAAACCTGCTTGTCCTGCTGGTAATGGTTAAATAGGTTACCTAGTTTATTGTTAGATTAGGTTCCTAACCTAAGCTAATCTCACCTAACCTTGACCTAACCCTCTGGCCATGACCAGGAGGACAATCGAGACAAGCAGACAAGCATGTTCAGCGTTTTAGTCAATTCCGTGCGGATGCACCCGTCCGTTGGTGCTTTTAGTTGTGTGTGCTTTCAACATGTCAAACAAATGTGCCGAAGAACAAAGACAGGGAAAACGTGAAGTTTTTCATTGTTTCACAGAAGTTGAAAAACTTCGGGCCCACTGGACAAATCAATGCAAAAGTAATTTAGCTTTCGACCTGCTCTGAATCTCTTTTGTTCGGCTCATGTCTCAGGACATGTTTTGATCGTGTCCTCATGGACGACCTGCCGCACAGTTCCACTCACTTCAAGCTGAAATTGAAACAAAAATTGAAGCAGGATGCGGATTCTTTCGTCATGTCTCAGAAATTAAACTTGCAATCTCTGCCAAAACCAAAAACCAATGGGTGAAAAAACATCCGGTTCCCGGCAATGATGCACGGAACGGAAAAATGCGCAAAAATTGAGACAAAACCACAGATGTTTCGGCACACTTTTTTGCTTCATAGTTGAAACACAGCAGAACTTTGATTGATGTTCTCGCGGACTTTTTTGCAGAGAATTCAAAAGGCTTCCCATGAAACCAAATGGTAGATATCGGTAGCCAACCTCCTATGCTCATAAATGGGTTTCCTGTGATTCTTGGCTCGGTTTGCCGCCGTTTTAGATTGGGCACCATTCTGCGAATGTCAAATTGTTTTGGTATGGACATGAAGCTTGTGGAATTCTCAACAAAAAAGGTGCCACGGCACTGGTCTAAATGATGCCATTCTTATCCCGGGTATCAGTGCTCCGAAATAGCACTAATCCGAGGTTGCGGGTAGATTTTCACCGTTTATTTCATTGTTAAAAATTCCGGAGCACTTCTCCCCCGGGGTTAAATTATGAAGCAAAAGAGGTCTGCAAATTTGACTGTAAAAGCATTATTTTAGTGCACTATACTGCCCAGGGTTGTAGATCTGTTTTGCTTCAGTGTCAGGGATTAAATTTTTGGGAGTGCGTGGTGGTACGAGTACCTACCACAATTTCTCAGTGGGGCACAACTCACTGCCACTAAAATTGCCTCTATGGTGAAGTGTCTGTTAATGAAAGTGAGCGTGCCCCTGTTCACTGTTTTATTGCAACAGAATGCAGATTGGTGTCCACGCAGACTTTTTTGGGTGGTCCCTGAAAATCGGACTGCCGGACAGGACCTCCGGACAGACCCAGACGGGTTAGGTTAGGTTAGATTAGGTTAGGATAGTCTATCCTAACCTAATCTAACCTAACCCTGACCCGTCCGGGTTGTTCCGGCAGTCCTGTCCGGCTGTCCGGTTTTCAGGGACCACCACGTTTTTGTTAGGTACCTACCTCCTATTTGACAAGCGCCTCCCCGCAAAATGGTGGCAAAACCAAACGGTTGCAAATGAAGAGTCACAGGAAACCTATGCAAAGAGCAAAATATGATTGGGTATGCAGGTATTGGTTCCATCGTTCACCGTTTGGTTTCATGCCTTGGAGTTCGCAAAATGGTGGGTGCCCGCCCACAACTCAATTTTCATGAAAGCAGGGAAAGGCGTGTTTAATGATCTGCAAAACGTCCGCGAGGACCTGCTACATTAAATAGGTAGGTAAAACAAAAAAGGCCTCCAAAACTCCTGTCTTTTGGCTCCATTCTTGGGCATTATCCATGCCTGGATGTTTTGCAACGGGTGTGCGACTAAAACGCTGAACCTGCTTGTCTTGCTTGTCCTGCTGGAAACCTGCTTGTCCTGCTGGTAATGGTTAAATGGGTTAGGTTATTGTTAGATTAGGTTATCCTAACCTAAACTAACCTCACCTAACCCTAACCTGGCCATTTACAGGCTACAGCAGGACAAGCAAGACAAGCAGGTTCAGCGTTTTATTCACTTTCTTTTGCAACCTCTTGGTGTTCTGGTTTTTGCAGAAAGATTCAAATTTTGTCTTCTTCCAGCAGACACCAAATAGGTAGGCCTGGCCTAGGTAATTTGCGGTCAGCTCTGCATTTTCTCAGACATCATGAAAGAAAACAATGTGCTTCTTTCTCGGGGACCAGCGCTGCACATGCTGCTACGTGTGTACTGCACTGCGTGGCACTGCTGTGGGATTGCTGACGTTACACGATTTTTTCTTCAAAATGCTCGATGCGCCGGGCCCAGCCTCATCCCTTGTTTATATTTCCCTGACTTATACCCTCTTGTTTCAATTTTTCAAGAACAGGCCTCCATTAGGTTCCTGCGTATAATTCACAAGGAACAGGCTTACCTACCCAGCGTCCTCCGTTAGCATCTCAAGAATTGGCCTCCTCGACAATATTCGGCCAGCAGCAGGCCCACCCAACATTTCGACCAAAAGCAGGCCGACCACTGCAGTTTGGCCAGGAGAAGGCCCAACAATTCGACCAACAGCGGGCCCACCACAACCATTCAACCAGCAGCTGGCGAACCACAACATTTCGACCATCAGCAGGCCCACCACTTAAATTCAAGCAGCAGCAGGCCTACCGCTACAATTCGACGAGCAGTAGGCCTACAATACGACAGCAGGCCGATATTACATTTCGACCACTACACTTCAACCAGCAGCGGGCCTACCACCACAATTTGACCAGCTTCAGGCCTAGGCCTACCATTACAACTCGGCCAACAGCAGACCTGCCACTACAATTCGACCAGCAGTAGGCCTACAACTACAATTCGACCAGCAGCAGGCCTACCACTACATTTGACCAGCTGCAGGCCTACCATTACAATTCGGCCAACAGCAATCCTGCCACTATAATTCGACCAGCAGCAGGCCTACAACTACAATTCGGCCAACAGCAGTCCTGCCACTGCAATTCGACCAGCAGCAGGCCAACAACTACAATTCGACCAGCAGCAGACCTACAACTACAATTCGGCCAACAGCAGTCCTGCCACTGCAATTCGACCGGCAGCAGGCCAACAACTACAATTCGACCAGCAGCAGGCCACAACTACAATTCGGCCAACAGCAGTCCTGCCACTGCAATTCGACCAGCAGCTGGCGAACAACTACAATTCGACCAGCAGCAGGCTTCCACTACAATTTGACCCGCATCAGGCCACAATTCGACCAGCAACAGGCTCAGGTTCACTATATTTGGACCAGCGTCAAGGACAACAGTGTCAGTCCTTAGCCGCTCAAGAATTGGCTTCCACTACAATTATTCGACGAGCAATAGGCCGATTCGACCAGAGGCAAGCCAACTCAGAGTCTGTTCGTAGCTGGTCAAGAACGGAGTTTGGAGGAATGTGCCTAACATGAAGGTATGCCTGTGGACATAATATATTAATCCACTTTTTACTGGCCACTAAAATGTGTATCGGTAGGTTGGTATATTTTGCAAAAAGGTAGGGTGTTTGGAATCTGGAACTTTTTGACAAATTTGGATTCTCGAAATGGCATCGTAAGGCAATAAAAGTTTCAAATTCTTTTGAAATGTGGCTGGGGCAGCCACCCACTGTTTTGCTGAATGCAGCCCCAATGCATCTGTGACCAGCATTCTTTTGTCCTGAAATGTTCAATTTCACTGGACCGTCTTCTAGGTTTTTTTGCAACATTGCAGCATTACTGGCTTTGAAACTAGACCGCGTAGACCACAGACAGATCCCTGGCATTAGGGTGGGTGAGTGCCCATTGTGGAACTGCCATAGGGTTTCCCCCAAATATGTTAAACCTCAACAGTCACTTCCCATTTGTATGCTTCAGCAGTGTTACAGACCAGCCTTCATCATTTCTGAGCCGGCCAGGGGTGACCTCGGAAAAACGCCAGGTAGCCACTGCCGAAGTCCAGGGGATAACACCCCAACCCCAATTTTCCCAACTATTGTACACAATGATGCAGTGGGCACCATTGCAATAATGCTGTTCTCTGTCCAGTTCCTTTCGTTTGGCGACTCTGATTTTTACTTATGCTTTCCACAAATTGTGAAAGCATTTTCTATGTTAATGAGGCTGAGTGCTTTCGAATTTTTTTTTCCTGGACTTTCCTTTCATTTCAAATCACATTGATTCATATTGAGATATGGGCTACCTACCTAAATTGGGACTTTTGTGTTCCAAAGTACCTAGGTAGTAGGTACCATTTTTACTGTAGGCTGTCATGTCTGTCTAGTCTTTTTCCCATTTATCATGGCCTTTTCCCATTTATCACGGCCCACGGGTTACAAAGAATGAAAAAGGATCATGTTGCAGGGGCTTATGTGGAAAAATGATGCCTATTCCTCTATCTTTGAACAATCAAACGATATCTGTCTAAAGTTATATAGGCCTACCTGTGACAATTTCTAGGTTGTTTTATTTTATTTGTTCCAGATGATGCCTCATATTTCCTTCTCTGCTGGCACACCCTACCTTTTGCTGCCCCGCACAATTGGTGGACTGTGGTCCAGATCCGGACCGCGAGGGAGTGGCATCCTTACGAAACAAGTCATGATATTGTCATGAGAAAAGCATGAGGATTTGGCCCCATGTTTTTGTCATGACATTGTCATAATGTGATCAATATCATGTCAATAGCATGACATTTACATGTCTTTGTCATGACATATCCATGACATTATCGTCGACGTCATGAAAAAGTCATGCCCCAATCATGATATTTCCATGACATTAACATGACTTTGTCATGACCTATCCATGACGTTTTCATGACATTCATGCAAAAGTCACGGATATGTCATGACAAAGTCATGTAAATGTCATGCTGTTGACATGATTTTGACCACATTATGACAATGTCATGACAAAAACATGGGGCCAAAACCTCATGCTTTTATCATGCTTTTCTCATGGCAATATCATGACTTGTTTCGTAAGTCATGATTTTTGAATGTTTCGTAAGTCATGATTTTTGAATGTACAAATAAAGCAGAAATAAAAATTCACAAGAGGTCAGGATATCCTGACCTCTTGTGAATTTTTATTTCTGCTTTATTTGTACATTCAAAAATCATGACTGATGTGCTTAAAATGCAGACTGGGAGTCTTCCAGCCCAATAGAATCTTTCAGCATTAATCTTATGAGACACACCTAAAATGTCCATGTTTTTCGTAAATTTTGAGCAAATTTCGCTTGGAGCAAGTTTTAAGCAATTTCATTCCATTTACCTATTCCTACTGTCATGGACCGCCTGAGGTGAAAGTCCATGAAGTCCATTCCAAAAACTGCGGACTGCCTGAAATTCTAATTGAGCAACCCTGCCTATTTACTTTTATTCGGCCTGCTGTTTTTTGGTTTAGTTCTTCTAGCGAATAGTAGTGACTGGTGGAATTAATTTAGAGAATAGGTACAGGCAAAGGTTGCTGCTCTCTGACACAGACATCAGTACGGAGTTGGAACACCTTCGGCTGGGTTGAGAGCTGATGTTGGGATTGGATGTGCCACACGAGGGCATATGTTTACTGGTTCAAATCATTCCACTTGCAGAAGAATGTATTGTCCACATATGGCGCAACGCTAGACAGGTAGCCTATATTGCCATTCTGCCAGACTTTTTGACAGCAGAGAGATCATGACAGGGGTAAATCTAACGGTTACACTTCGAAGGCACTCACCACCAGCGCATCTTTACACAGCATCCCTGGCAGCAAGAATCAGGGATGTCCAAATAATCTGTCCCTATCTTTTCTTTTCATTTGCCATTTTTTGGATTTGGTATACCTATCCTGTGATGGGACAGTATTGTAGCCCCCTCTGTCATGCCAAATAAAATTCAATGTAAAATCTCAAAGCCCACATAATTTTTTATGGTGGGGGACACTATTTATTGCAACCCAAGAAATATATCTGATTTTTTGGTACCAAAGAAATAATACCAACCTAAGAACGAACTTCAATTCACCTACAACTGCACAGGGTGTTCCGTATACACCATTGTGGTAGACGTAGGGTTGGTTTATGTTTATGGTCAGGTTAGGTAAGGTTTGATTCAGAAAAGTAGGTTATGTTGAAGGTCTGTTACCAAAACGTAAGCTACGTAACATACGCTTATGTTTTGTTAATCATACTCCTGACATAACAAATTCCAACCTATCCTAACCTAACAGCCAAGCCTAATGTAACCCAAAATACAAACCGAACCCAAGTATACCACAATGATTTATGGGTACCTACACCATGACAGGACGGTGGGTACCAAGATACCCGTAAAAATTAAACTGCACTTCGAAATTTAATTGAATTTTTGTTTGGCGTGATGGAGGGGACAATAACACTGTCTCCTCACAGGTTATACCAACACCAAAAATAAATGAAAAGAAAAGAAAGGGACACACAATTTGGACATCCCTGATTCTTGCTTCCAGGGATGCGATATAGAGATGCGCTGGTAGTGAGTGCTTTCGAAGTGCAACCAATCTAACTCTGGGTTGTGAGACAAATTTCATCATTCAGACACACGTGTAATTGCAAAATTTAAGTCGCAACCCAGAGTTGGGGTTCCCTCTGTCACGATCGCTCGTTGCTGGTGATGCATCCGCACATCTGACAAGTTAATCCTTCATGCTATCTCACAATATATTTTTGCAGTAACCAAAGTCAGCATGATAATTGGTCTTCAGAACTCTTTGGGCAGGAGTGTGGTGATGGCACCAAATCCAAACAGAAACTCAGTTTTCATGTGTTGTCACTCCAGCAGCCTAGTGCATTGGTCATTCACAGGATCTTGAATTATGAGGTAAGTGGGAGAAAGAAATACCTGTCAGTTGTCCAGTGTCCACTCGTAATAGTTTGGAAAATTTAGACCAAAGCAATCATATCAAAAATACAGCTTTGGCTTGTTAATGCCTGGAGCCAACAGGCTACATGTCATTTGGTGAGCTTATCCTATTATACTAAGCACCAGTCAACTTGCAATAACAAACCGGTAGACAAACTTAGAAGACCGGTTCAAGGATTGAGGATATGCCTGTCTGCTCTTTTTTCTTATTTTGCATCGCACTGTTGTAAGTTTTCACAAAGCACCAGTAACTTTCTAACCAGTAAATAATTTTCAAAGTCCAAGCAGTACATTTTTGCAGCGACAAATATGTCAAAAAAACATGTTCCTAATGTTTCATCAGGTTGGTACCTTAGCAGTTCCGAGGTAGCGAAATGCAAGTTTATAAGAAAATCCTCAACCACACTCTGAAGATATTGCTGTAACACCATTATACTGACAAGCCATGTGCTCTGTTTCAGATCGTCAAGTCTTTTAAGAAATGTCAGGTCTTCGAAGATTTTAAAAAGAACAAATGATTAGCTGATGAGGGCAATTTGCTATGTGGGCTGATGGGTATTCTTCTGAGAAAAGAGAATTTTGTGCTAATAGTTCAATGGTGAAAATTTTCAGAGCAGCTCTGAAGAAGGTGCTTTCCACTCACTGGCAGAGAATGTCCCCCTTCACCTTGGATTGGGCTTATGAATGCCTTGCAGTCACTATGTGTTATTAAGCTTGGAGGTCTGCCCAGTTTGCTATTTAGGCTGCATTTTTTCAACCAAAATACTTTTCAACCTGTCCCTCGATGGTAAAAAATAATCCTGTTGTTGCTCTCTTTTCTACGCTTTACTTAGGTATGTATCTGGAGAATGGAAAGCTCATCTGTGCAATATGAATCTGCAATGGAACATTTGCCTCCAAACTAGCATGGTTCTGAATTTTCGCCAGGTCCCTCGAACCGGTTCTGGATTCTGAAAAATTGACATCAACGGAGCAGCAAGGATCGGGAGAGTTCTAGGAGCCACTGAAGTTTCTCCAATTGGACAAGGCGATGACCACAGAATTGCCAACAATTCTGCAGTTTGGCCTAAACCTGTGATTTTATGCATTTCTTGATGTAGAATAACTATCGTAACAGAATTCAGGTAGGCCTACTTATGTAAAGCTAAAGGAATATCTGTAGGCCTATAGGTACCCCGCATTCATACGTTATGGACAGTGAATTGAATTCAATAATTCTTACCAGTGAACACCAGGCTGTCTTCACACAAAGCATTAATTTTCATGACGATTCTCATTACACCACAATGCTTACTTAGGCCTTCATGTGCTTGGGAAAATACTTAAACAAGGGTTGTTGAATACGTTTCTGCCTTAGCACAGAAACTCATGTTTTTCGGGATTTTTTATCCCACTGCATTAAAATCTGATCAATTTGGAAGTTATCAGGTGATTTCTGGATCAATCCGATGCAAATTACCTTTTAATTTTATCGCAATTTGAAAAAAGTACCAGAGGCAGCAAAGTTGAACAAACTGAACAATAGATGAAAAGATCTGTTCACCAAAACACAAAATCCAAGAGACCAAGAGTGCAAAGCCCGTGTCCCGATTGCATACACACCTGCTTGCTGACTCTACCGTTTTAGGTGAACCTCATTTACACACAGAAAATTTACACTTTTGCCTCAAATCAGTCGGATCAACGAATCCTGTGTTCATGTGAAAAAGTTGTTCTCTTTTTGTTCGCTTTGAGGGCCCCTCGTGTTTGTTGTTCATTTTGAGGGCCCCTCGTGTTTGTTGCGATAAATTGAAGACTTCAGTGGATTGATCCAGAAATCACCTGATAACTTCCAAATTGATCAAATATTTTTGCTATGGGAGAAAATCTCCAAAAACAAACAAGAATTTCATTGCAAAGGCAGAAACTTATACAAAACATTTTAAAAAAAAAAAAAAAAACAAGAATTTCATTGCAAAGGCAGAAACTTATACAACAACCCTCGTAATGCTGTGGGTTTAAAAACAGGCAGTTATAGTGATCAGGAGTTGAAAACAAGATTTTAAATGTGCCTCCACAATTTGGAATAAAGGAACTTGATAGACATGCCCTGACTTAAAATGTATTCAGCACTTGTCAGGGTACTTTCGGTGAGAAATCCAAAACTGACGCCAGCCAACAGCGAAGTCGGTAAAGGTTCATGCTGCCCATAAGAATCAAAGTTGAGCAGGGACAAATTGTGACCAGATTGCATTTCCATGTTATGGGCCCCCAAACCTGCAAATTTTGCAATGTTTGGGGACTTCTGGGTATGGATTCATCACTGGCACAGAACCCGTTTTTTGTGAAGTTCGAACGCCACCAAACCATGGAAAAAGAAAGAAAAAACTAACAGTGGTCAAATGGGTGCTAAAATCAGGGCTTTCTACCATTTCCATTCGTGAGCCACAAAATTTCTCATAAAGGGACCCATACCTCTACTGCTGGGCTCACTCGAATCATGGAAACCCTATTCTTTGTATTGGATTCATTTCGAGAACAGTTGCAAATGGGCTCACAAAATCCGAAAAATGTATTTGTATGCTGTATTTGTTGGTTTCATGGGACTAGAGAAACTCACGCTTTCCTGGGATTTTTTCTCAAATATTGAGATTGTAACTCAATTTCAACAGGCCACTGCCATGCCGGGCAAGCGACTTTTGATTGCAGAGCTTCCTTTACAAGAAAGGCATACGATGCCCAGAAACAGCAGGAAGGAAATTTTTGTTTACAGGATAAAAATATTTTGGGGGCCATATCAGAAAAATGGCAAGCCGGAGCAAATTATTTGCCACTGATTGTTTTTTCATCGCTTTACTGCAGAGAACCTGCTCGCAAAAATTGGGTGCTTCCACCATTTTATCCATGGCCCCAGGTGACTCCAAAATTCTGAATTTGGAGGTGCATCAGAGAAATGGGCAGGGGGATCGGAGAGCATTTTATCACTGAACAGGCAGGTTTGATTGGTGTGCATGTGAGGAACTCACATCCCGAGTGCAGTTGAATATTTTTTTAAACACTAGCTGCAACAAGCAGGCAGGATTCACAATTTTTAGCAAACAATGGGGGGCTGTTCCATGCATGCTTCAAAAGGAGCACACAATCACAGAAACGGGGGCCTTGTTCTGTTGCTTCCCTTCACTAAGAGGCATTAAAAAATCAGGGTACCCTAAGATGTTTTAGGGTGACGCTAAGAATTTTAGGTGGTATTCAATTTGCAACCCTTAAACCCTGCAATTTTCAGGGTGCCCTTAAATCTGTCCTGTGTTGATTTTTTCTTTTTAAAAGACTAACTTTAATCGGGCATGTCCAGCTGGAAAACAAAATTAAGAAACATGAAAAAAATAAATATACCCAACAGAAGAAAAATTGTAAACTTGAACAATGAAGTAAAAGCCTCAGGAGGCACTTATGTGTGATTTGTTTTGCCCTTAAATTTTACATTGGCATCATTGAATCCACTTAGCTTGCCTTTAACGGCATCCACGGCCCTTAACTGCAACAGAATAACACTAACCATGGGGACATCAACTCCGGATAAACGCCAATCCGAGGTTGTGGAATAATTTTTTTTCCATTGGAAAAAATTTACTACTGGGAAAAATTTAATCCACAACCTCGAATTAGCGTTAATCCGGAGTTGATTGATGTCCCCACGGTAAGGGCCCTAAACATTTGCATTGGCAGTTTCCTGAATGTGTTTGCAGGAGGAGGTACAGATGGGTACCATTGTCTTTAACAACTGTGAGTGAGCTCCTGAAAAAATGTGGCATGTTTTTCTTCTGCTCCTCCTGGACATGCCAAATTGAATTTAAATGTCATATATGTAGAAAGTCAGAAGTGTTGATATCTGGACATTAAATATGCTGACAACTGCATTTTTGATGACTTAAAAGAGCACTAAAAGGCAAATAACTGGTTCGTCAAAATCTTGTACACTCGAATTACTCAAGGTTGCTCCAACTAAATTTTGTCCCAAATGCCATTTTGCATTTATTTTCCAGATGAGCCTTTGCTGCCATCTTGTTATCAAGAAGTTTGATGATTTGGTGATCTTTCGGTGTGATCCTCTTTGATTTTGCCTCTGGTTTACTGAGACAACTTAAACAATTGGGCTCTGAACAATGCTTTCAACCCATTCCATTGTGTTCAATTTCAGCCGGAACAACGGTGTTTCACAATAATTGAATTATCCATCCCTGTATTAAAATAAATTGGGTGGCAAATATCATGGATCAGAAAACCTAAAAAAAAAACTGCGCCGGGAAAGTTTAAGTTCAGTTTGTGCAAATGAAATTTGATGATGGCCCCACACTGCAGAAATTTTTGACAGTAACTAACCGTGATATTTATCCAATCTCCCCGAGTCTTCGTACTTTGGTATATGCTAGAGCACTTTCGTCATCCCATGAGATGACTTCATCAGAGATGGCTGGCAAGGATCAATGTTGCAACTTGGATGTGGAACGGATTGTTTGATCATCTTGTGTCCTGACACACAGGCAATGCCACCGTGAGGGTCATCACCTGGTCTTCACAGTAAAAACTTGTGATGTCATGAGGTAAAAGCAAACACATCACCCAGAAACCACCTTCTGCACTGTCGGCGGTGTACTGCAGATGTTGGGTGATTTGTTTCAAGATTTTTACCTCGTGACCTCACAAGTTTTAACTCTCAAGACCATGCTGTCGATCCTCACGGTGATATTGCCCGTGTGTCAGGACACAAGATGATCAAGCCATCCGTTCCACATCCAAGTTGCAACATTGATCCTTCCTTGCTAGCCATGCTACTGATGATGTCATATCATGGGATGACAGTAGTGCTCAAGCAAATACAAAATACGAAAACTCGAGGAAATTGGATAAAAATGACGGTTCGCCACTATTCCTCCTTTTCTGAAAACCTTGAGTCAAAGTCACTCCGATCAATGTTGATTTTTGACATGAAATGTTAAACGAATTTTTGATGTAAAACGTTTCGGTTTTATGATATAATTTACCACTTTTTTGACTGCCTTGTGAAAATAACTTCATCGGTATCATTCATTTTTTGTGCTTTTTTATTCAGAATAAAACTATGATTTTAAACAGAAGATAACATTTTTCCAAAGACAAAGAAGAGCCCTGACCCTGCTCGTTTTGAGTAGGTTTTTAACCAATGGTCTTGAATCACCCAATATTGCAGTTTCCAGCATTTTGATATTTGATATCAAGATTGCTTTAAAAAGGTCGAGTTCAGAGTTGCAGTTTATTGTCTCGCATGCAGTTTTTGATTTTTCTGTTAGAGACTGTGAACATGGTCTTGGAACGATTTCTGACTTTTTTTGTTTTGAGACCGAGAACACTGAGGATGGTTTTGCAGTTTCTGATGTTCGGAGGCCGAGAATACTTTCAAGAGAAGAGGTGCTTAAATGAGTTGGATCTTGTAAGGCAATCTGCAAAAGTTATGTTGTTGTCAGTGACTGGTGTAGCCCAGTGTCAGAAACAAACGATAGCAGACTTGGTGTAACCTCAGGCAGTGCCTGCAGAAAAATGTTGTTGAAAACTTTTCTGTTTCAAGTTTCCACGTTGAAAAGCACTTTAATCCAGAGTGAGAGAGGCAATTTTTGGCGAAAAATTGGGCCGCTTGCCTGGGTACGAATAGATCGTCTCTTCACCGAGAATTTTGCATAAATTTCCATTCAAAAGGGTCAGAATCACCTGGATTTTTTCATCGATCCTTCAAAGGTTCACAATGTCCCTGCTCCGTCAAGATTTATGCAACTTGTACTGTTCCTCTTCAACCCCACCCATTTCACCTGCACAAATCTGATTAAAAATATAAGGTGCTGGGACAGGAATTACGGTTTGAAAGAATTAATGTGAAAAAAATCTGGGATCACATTTTCAATTTTTGCCAGAGTGGCCGTGCTTTTCAACTTCTATTCTGATGCAGATCCTCTTTTTTCAGATCTGACCTTTGATCAAGTCCTTGAGTCCTTGTTTTGCCTTAAATATTGGCTCAAGCGAAACTTTCTGTTTGGTGCATTTGTTATTCGATCACGAATTCTCAAGCTGTGGTCATGGTTGAAATGACGAAATGAACGAATGCCTGCTCACCAGAGCCTTTCGAACATGGGAGAATTTCCAATGGCCTGGTAATCTGAGGGACTTCCAGCATCCAATTTCTATTTTCATTGTTTCATGTGTTACATGAATGTCATTACTCATTGTTGTGCTGCTAACTTGTCATAATCTGAACAACAATTCCTGATCTGTGATTGTGATCTGGCCACAATTCAAACAACACTTTCTTCCCACCCTCAAAAGTCCTAAGTTATAACCATTCGACCATTGCTGTCTTGAAAGGTGTAAAAACTGCTTCAAAATTGGTGCAGACAAAAAAGCCCAACAGAACTGTAATCCAGAGAAGATAACACAACATTTCAGTAGCCAACAGAATCCTTGGTTTGTTTGATATCTTTTTATGCTCTTTTCTGGTCCATGTTTTTGACACTAAAAGTGGCATATTTTTAAGTGGTAAGCATGCCACTTTTTAGTGACAAAACCGTCCACTGGAAAATTACCACTAAATTTGCCACTAAACGCCTCTATTAGTGGCGCAAAAATTCAGTGGCAAATTTGCCACTAAAGGCATAACCACTAGAAAGTGGCAACTTGCCACTAATTAGTGTGGACACTTTTTGCCACCAAAAAAGTGGCATTTTTGCCACTAAATTTAATGCAGTACAAATTAAAAAAATTCGATAAAAAAGGAAATTGGGCGATAACAAAAAAAATTTAGAATCAAACAATCAAATCAAAGCAACACACAAAGCAATGCAAAAACAAGAATCAGGATTGGACAGCAACTTGCTGTGGCAACAGCCCAGAACCAACAAGATATTTTTTGATCCAAGAGTCTGAAGGAAGGGAGTTCCAATCGCGAATTGTTCGGGGGAAAAAAGAGTTATGGTACGCACTTAAAGAACAGATAGGGTGGGTAAAACAAGCACCGTTGTCAGTTCTCCTTTGAACTGGCTTACGCACGTAAACGGAAGGCAGAGGAAGCTGATTAAAAAATATAGATATAGGTTCAACAACAAAAAGTTGATAAGGCAGAAACTGTCGACAATATGCAAATAAAATCCGAAAACAGTTTTTAATTCAATCTAAGCAATTCAAAAGTGGAATTAGAATTGGACCTCTAGCTGCGATGGCAAGGCCAGAGCTCTGAAGGTACCTTCGAGATGATATGGACGTCTATGGAGGAAGAGAGTTCCAACCGCGAATAGTATTGGTGAAAAACTGAACACCTTATGAGTTTTAACCATTCTTGTGTTGCTTTTTTCTGCAAATCAATTCCCAATTTCTTCCGTTATTTTCATTGAATTGATATTCTCTTTTAATGTTTTGATAAGTAGGTAGTTTTTTAAGTTCTTTGGTATAAGGCCTTTGTCGACTAACCAGTGCATTTTGTTAGTCGTTAATTTTGAAATAAATAAAAAATAAAAATAAATGAGACTATGGCACAAAGAGACTAAACAATAATTTCTATGCAATCGGGAAAACACCTTGATAACGAATATGTGGGCAATATCTTTTGTCTGGTTCGATATTTCTTGTTCGAAAAGCTATTCCAGGATCATACACTCTAAATCAACCTAAACATACAAATATCACCTGATGGCGTCTACTCCAGCCCCGATCGTTCCAGGCAGCGAGGCCTTTTGGGTGAGAAAATGTTTTGAATTGAATTGAATTGAATTGAATCTGTATTTTAAGTGTTACCTCCTTTCAATATATACAACACAAGATGGAAAGTGTTATAGGCAGTAAAACAATCACTTAATTCAGTAAAACACTCAGACAATCATAATGGAACAACCCAATTGCGAGCCATGTGTCCTTGCTGTCAAAAGCTATCTACATAACAAACGTATTACAGCATGGTGCGAAGAAAATTCAAAATGCTCAAAAACATGATTTACTGTGTGGGCATGGCGTCTTTGCTCTACACCCATCTATTTCGTGTTTAAAATAATATGCCAAATTGGAGTGGCGACACTTCCCTGGAAATGTGTGTCCAAAGTCGGAAAGTTCATGAGGAGACCTTGGAATTCTCACAGGCGACAGTTGGTCTTCGAATAATCATGGTCTTCGAATACTCATGGTCTTCGAATACTCATGGTCTGTGAACACTCATGGTCTCTGAATTTTCATGGTATTCGAATACACATGGTCTCTGAACACTCATGGCCTCTGAATACTAATGGTCTTCGAATACTCACGGTCTCTGAAAACTATAATGGTCTTCGAATACTCATGGTCTCTGCACACTTTTGGTCTTTGAATACTAATGGTCGCAGAATACTCATGGTCTTTGAACACTCATGGTCTCTGAATACTAATGGTCTTCGAATACTCATGGTCTGTGAACACTCATGGTCTCTGAATTTTCATGGTATTCGAATACTCATGGTCTCTGAACAGTCATGGTCTCTGAACACTCATGGTCTCTGAATACTCATGGTCTTCGAATACTCATGGTCTCTGAATACTCATGGCCTGTGAATACTCATGGTCTTCGAATACTCATGGTCTCTCAACACTCATGGTCTCTAAATTCTCATGGCATTCGAATACTCATGGCATTCGAATATTCATGATATTCGAATACTCATGGGCTCTGAATACTAATGGTCTTCGAATACTCATGGTCTCTGAAGACTCATGATCTCTGAATTCTCATAGCATTCGAATACTCGTGGAATTCGAATACACATGGTCTCTGAACACTCATGGTCTCTGAATACTAATGGTCTTCGAATACTCATGGTCTCTGAAAACTAATGGCCTTCGAATACTCATGGTCTCTGCACACTTTTGGTCTTTGAATACCAATGGTCTTAGAATACTTATGGTCTTTGAACACTCATGGTCTCTGAATACTAATGGTCTTCGAATACTCATGGTCTGTGAACACTCATGGTCTCTGAATTTTCATGGTATTCGAATACTCATGGTCTCTGAACACTCATGGTCTCTGAACACTCATGGTCTCTGAATACTCATGGTCTTCGAATACTCATGGTCTCTGAATACTCATGGCCTGTGAATACTCATGGTCTTCGAATACTCGTGGTCTCTGAACACTCATGGTCTCTAAATTCTCATGGCATTCGAATACTCATGGCATTCGAATATTCATGATATTCGAATCCTCATGGGCTCTGAATACTAATGGTCTTCGAATACTCATGGTCTCTGAAGACTCATGATCTCTGAATTCTCATGGCATTCGAATACTCGTGGTATTCGAATACACATGGTCTCTGAAACTCATGGTCTCTGAATACTAATGGTCTTCGAATACTCATGGTCTCTGAAAACTAATGGCCTTCGAATACTCATGGTCCTGCACACTATGGTCTTTGAATACCAATGGTCTTAGAATACTCATAGTCTTTGAACACTCATGGTCTCTGAATACTAATGGTCTTCGAATACTCATGGTCTGTGAACACTCATGGTCCCTGAATTTTCATGGTATTCGAATACTCATGGTCTCTGAACACTCATGGCAGCCCCGTAGCTAAGGGGGGGGCTTCGGGGGCTGAGCCCCTCCTGGAAACTGCCAAGCCCCCCTGAAAAAATTAAAAAATAAGCCCGACTGGAGCAAAATGTTAAAAAAAAGGCAATTGAAAATGGGCTTTTTTCACAAATCCCATTTTCAATTGCCTTTTTTTTCGATTGCCTTTTTTCAATTCAATCATTGCATTAAAATTGTGCCAATATCAAATTTAAAAATCCGCACGCAGCAATTTCTGCCATTTTAAACAATTGGGAGATTTCTGCTCTAGAGAAGATTTTGATTTTCTTTCCCATGTTATCACTGCGGATCTCCAAGCCTTCCGCATAATGCAAAAAAAGGAATTTGCAAAATCATTAGAGCTGGCAAACGCTGAATTTCTTTCCAGGCGATATTGCACCTCTTGTCAGCCTTTGATTTTTTCCTTTTTTACATTGTCGGCTGGAGGGGTCTGGAGGATTTCATCAGATGTGTTGATAACCGCAGTGGATCGCTTGCTCTCCTGGCATGTGTTATTGTCTTTTCCTGGTGGGAAATTTGGCCTCCGGAACATCAATTTTGCCCCCAAAATGAACCCAAAAAATCAAAATTTCTTTAGCTTCTGGGGGGCTCCGCCCCCCAGACCCCCTGCCAGGGGCTCTGCCCCTTGGAACCCCGCTGGGGCTCTGCCCCGGTACTGGGGGCTCCGCCCCCCAGACCCCCCCGTTGGGCCACCCCAGAACTTTAGTGTCCATAGGGGGCTTAGCCCCCCTTGAATAAAAATCCTAGCTACGGGGCTGACTCATGGTCTCTGAACACTCGTGGTCTCTGAATACTCATGGTCTTCGAATACTATGGTCTCTGAATACTCATGGCCCGTGAATACTCATGGTCTTCGAATACTCGTGGTCTCGAACACTCATGGTCTCTAAATTTCATGGCATTCGAATACTCATGGCATTCGAATATTCATGATATTCGAATACTATGGGCTCTGAATACTGATGGTCTTCGAATACTCATGGTCTTTGAAGACTCATGATCTCTGAATTCTCATGGTATTCGAATACTCGTGGTATTCGAATACTCATGGTCTCTGAATACAAATGGTCTTCGGATACTCATGGTCTCTGAATACTCATGGCCTCTGAATAGCCTACTCATGGTCTTCGAATGCTCATGGTCTCTGAACATTCATGGTCTCTGAACACTAATGGTCTTCGAATACTCATATGGTCTCTGAACATTCACGATCTCTGAATGCTAATGGTCTTCGAATACTCATGGTCTCTGAATGCTCGTGGTCTTCGAGTGCTCACTCTGTTCATGGTCTCTAAAAAACTCATGGTCTTCGAATGCTCACTCTGTCATGGGGTCCAACAAAAACTATCAGGAATTTTAATATCCCAAGCAATTTATTTTGACAATGTTTCCACGCAAGTGACAAAGCAGCCAAGCAGTGCCAAGTTCATCAACACCTGACATGTTCGGGGTCCCTCTTCGCTTGCCCTCTCTTCCCTCGTCCCTCTTCCCTCTTCCCGCAAAATGACTGACATCACGCAAAGGCAAAGGCAAGTCGACTGAGCCACGATATCCATCAGCCATCACGGTGTGTGAAGTTTCTGTCTGCGATGTGTAAAGTGGCGGCGGAATTAATGTTCCCATACGTGTAGAAATTGTGGCTGCTCAGATTTAAAAAAAAATCCATGCAGAAATTAAAGATTCTCTTTTCTTACCGAGGTCAAAATCTTACATCTCCAGAAAGCTCTGTTGAAATATGCCGCTTCAATTTTGCCGCCTGCATAAGAGTAAAATAAGAAAGAAAAAAGTTTTGGAGGCAACAGTTAAATTGTAAAAAACACCTACGGAGCCATTCTGAATAACCCGCGGGCCAAGGAGATTTTTCGGACTTTTGAAGCACGGGGCAATGTAGGCCCTAATTCCCCATTTCTCATGCGCCGCAAAACACATTACATGAAGGAATGCATTTTACAGCGCTTACTCGATGGGGAATAACATTGCCCCGTGCTTCAAAAGTCTGACAAAAATCTCCTCTCCGGAGCCATTCTGAATACCCGGGCCACAGGCGATTTTTTCAGACTTTTGAAGCACGGGGCAATGTAATTCCCCATTTCACATGCGCCGCAAAACACATTAGGATACATGAAGGAATGCATTTAACAGCGCTTACTAGATGGGGAATAACATTGCCCCGTGCCTCAAAAGTCTGACAAAATCTCCTATATGGCCCGAGTATTCCGAATGGCTCAGTACGTATACGAGTACATTAATTTCGCCGCTACTGTACCAATATGCATGAAGCGCACATGAAACTCGAAAGAAGAATAAGAAGATCCTTCGGATGGATTAGCCGCACAGCAGAAGAGATTTCTCATCGTTCCCCTCTGATTTTTTTACCCATTTTATTTTTTACTCGCTGCGCTATAGCTGTCATTTCGTTGGGGTTCATTTAAAATTGTAAAAAAGTCTGAAATCAAGTATACAGAAGAATTATAGTTTACTGACATTAAGCGCGTGTCAAACAGATACGTTAACAAAGCAGAGATAATTTTTTAACGTTTCGTTTCTGCGGTGCTTTTCTTCTGCGCTTCTTCTTTTGTGGTTCCGTGTCTTTTTTCTCTTCTCTTGACGCATCAGTTGCATCCGCCATCGTACGGGTACACATTCCGCCAAGCCTATTCGAACACGGCTGTTCATTTTAACAAGGCTTAATTTGGAATCAATGGCAACGCACATGCGCCGCAAAACAATTGACGTTCATGCAATGCGTGAAACTGCATCGAGACCTGATGAAGTACTGGATGATCCCCTATAAGCTTTGGAATTTCGCCTGTGTTTGAAAGGGTTTGGCGGGCTTTGGATGTCATGCGCCTTGCTTTTGACAGTGGAAACTGTGGTCTGATGCGTAGGTAACATGTCAACCAAAAGAGCATCCGACATTTGCCATTTCAGCCGCCTCTCTTTAGATATAGCTGATGTCAGGGGAAGTGTCATCTGCGGAAACGAAAAAAAAGGAGAACCAGAATTCTATGGTATTTACCAGTGGTGCAGGGTGGTGTGGTATACAGGTACCTATAGGTGCACGGAGCTCATAAAAAGTCCTCAAACACGGCGATATTATTTCAAAGGACTTGTAAGAACGCAGGAACTCTCTGATTTCGACAGGGCTTGATGGAACTTCATGCCTCACAAGAGTGTCATGATGTTCTGCGCCGCATGCTATGCAATTGATTCTGAATGGCGCCCGAATTAATAGTGAACTCCCACAAGTATGTTCGAAGACTTTTGATGAGGAGTGTTTTATGAGGCCCACAGAAGAAAATCCGCTCTGCAACTGACAACGGTACCCGTCCCATTGTTTATGTGCTTGTCGAAACTCCTTTCCCCTCGTACAGTTCGCGATTGGAATGCCCTTCCTTCAGGGTCGGCTACAATCTCAGTTCCTTCAGAGAACTAGGCTGTTACCATCGCGTAGCTTGTTCTCCCGATCCTGTTTCCACTTTTGCAATTGATTTGCCAGATTGAAATTCAATTTTTTTTATTTTGCATGCAGGCTGATTCCGTTTTATCACATTTTGTCATTGTATAGTGGCGGCGGAAAAAGAATTCCCATACATGTGTTTTTCCCATTTGATTGTTGCCTTCGAAACTTTTTTTTTCTTTTTACTCTTATGCATTTGGTAGAAATTAAAGCGCCAAATTGCAACGGAGCTTTCTCGAGGTGTCAAATTTTGACATAGTGATGAAAGAGGATCTTTTATTTCTACAGCATGGAGTTTTTGCCAAAATCTCAAGAATGGAAATTTTTCACATCTATGGGTAATCTTTTTCCGCCGCCAGTATACTGTTCCTATATGTTGCCACCTCGCAGTCGTATTGAGTGTATAGAATAATAGAGAATAAAACGAGCAAAAAGTGTCAAGACCAACTTATTCAGTCGCAAGGCTCTGGCAGCGCAGCGCGTCAAGTCATCAAATCATTCGTCTGCGACATCCGTCATTGAAAAAAAAAGTTTCGATAGTTCCCCTTTTCATCAAAAGCTGCAATTTCCGCATCCCAGAATATCGTGTTTTGCATATCTATACTGAGCCATTGTGGGCAG
>JASGXE010003867.1:0-36879 GCA_030068105.1 Sinentomon sp. SZTP_YWyxl
TTTTTTTCAGATTTTCACTTTTTAAACTTTTTTTACTTCTATTTTTAATTTTTCATGGAAATCGCAGGCAATTACAGGTCTTACTATTTATAACAGCTTGAAACTAGAATGTTTCCTTTAGCCTTTACCTTATGCATTTTCATGGATCGGGCCCAAGAGTAATATAAACTCTACCTAACACTAAGTTAAACATCTGCAACACAACACTAACTATCCAGTTTTAACATCATTAATTGTAACATCAGGAGCTTGCAAAAAAATTGTGAAAAGTTAAAATTGCTGTGTGACTTAGCAAAGTTCCCTCTCCATGCCATAGCAATAACGGAGACTTGGCAAAAATCATCTGAGGACAAATACTTACAAATAGACGGGTTCTCTTATGAATTCAAAATGAGAACCAACAGGGTGGGTGGTGGGGTTGGGCTGTATGTTGATACACGATTTAGTTGTATTGTCAACAATGTAGATAATATTGACATACCTGGATTGCTGGAATCACTTTGTGTAAAAATTGTCTATGACCATTTAACTAAAACAAATATGGATCTAAATTTAGTTGTGCTTTATAGGTCTCCTTCCCTTCCTTTTGCGGATTTTTGTGAAGCGATTAACAATCTCCTGACCGCCATAGAAAATGTTGAAAATGTAATTATTTTGGGTGACTTCAATGTAAACATGGCATCCTCCACGGGTGGCAATTCAGCGGCACTGCAATCACTTTTCTTAGGTTCTGGTTACTATCTCACTACGAGATCATGGACAAGGGTATCTGGGGGTTCCAAAACAATTCTTGATACCATATTCACTAACCTTCCTAACAACATGATAGGTGGGTCAATCATTTATCCAATCTCAGACCACTTCCCTTCGTTCCTTAGTGTTGAGTTTTGGCATCTGGTCCAAATATTGCTCCTTTGCCTAACTGCTCACGTCTGAACCCTGGCATCTTCAGAAGGGAGCTTGTAAAGTTGTGTGATGTGTCTTGCCTACAGAACCAAACAGTCAATGGTGCATTTGATATCTTTCACACAAATTTAAAAGCTGCAATTAAAACTGCCACATGTGTTATTCCCACCACTAAAGAAAAGAAGCACTATAAGACCATTTGGATGAACCATTCGCTTGCTAAGAAACTAATTTGTCGAGATAATCTTAGATCCAAAGTACTGAAAAGACCATATCATCTTAATCTACTTTATCGCTTAAAGCAGCTTGATGAAGACATTGAAGCTGAAACCAGGAAGTGTAAAGCTGACTATTTTAAGTTGCAAATATCCGGCGCTAAAAACCCAGGGACTGTTTGGAAAGTAATTAAAGAAGCTGCTGGGATTGTCCCAAAACTAAAACCACCCATTGCGCTTAAGACTGCCGGCTCACTTCTCACCACTGATGTGCAAGTGGAGCAAATAACCTAAATGACTACTTTTGTTCAATTGGAAATATAGCCACTGCACCTGGAAGTCAGATTTCATATGACACAGACCCAGCTTGTTTGCCTGGAAATCCTGCCACTCTTTTTCTCAGCCCCACTACACCTGAAGAAATTCTGAATATAGTGAACAATCTAAGGGATGTTGCACCAGGTTTTGACAAGGTTTCAAGTAAATTGCTGAAGCGCAATGTTGATTTATTGTGTCCATCCATTCGATATTTATGTGACCTGATGTTAGTGTCAGGAGAGTTTCCACGTCAACTCAAGCATGCAGTAGTGACGCCAATTTTTAAGCAAGGTGACCCAACAAACCCTGGTAATTACCGTCCGATATCCTTGCTCCCAGTCTTAAGTAAAGTTTTTGAAAAAGTAATCTATTCCAGGTTGATTGGTTTCTTAGAGAAACATAAAAATTCTTCACGCCAGTCAATTGGCTTCCTGAGGGGCAGGTCCACACTGGAGGCTTTGACGCACATTGCTAATTCTATTCGATCAAGAATAGACGGCAGGGAATTTCCTTGGGGATATTTCTGGACCTGTCCAAGGCATTTGATTGTGTTAAACAGATTACTTCTTCAAAAGCTATATTGTTACGGAGTTAGGGGAGTTAGTCACAACCTTCTTTCTTCCTACCTTTTGGGTCGTACACAGGCAGTACGGATTGGGAACATTACCTCTGAATCCAGAGGCATTCAGTCCGGTGTGCCACAGGGTAGCATTCTTGGACCCTTATTGTTCGTGATATTTATAAACGATCTTTGCTATCACATGCAAGGCACTGCAGAAATACACTTTATGCTGATGATACCACTTTGATATTGGCAGACAAAAGATCCAAATTGCCTCATTAATAAAGCCCGAAACGCACTTAACCATGCTCAGTACTGGTTTCAAATCTAACATGGGTGCCTCAATTCTAAAAAATCGTTGTTCACAGTTTTTTCGACCTCACCAGTCCAGACAGCTGTGACATGCAGATTAGAATTGGCAACTTGTGCATTAATCATTCAATAGTGTAAAAATTTTGGGTGTATATTTTGACTGCAAACTTGGGATGGCATGAGCATATCTCACACATCAAAGCCAAATGTCAGGTGGACTGTACTTGTTATATCAGGCTCGAAAATACTTGATTAACTCGGTTTTGAAGCTCATCTACCATGCACATATAGAATCACTATACAGTATTGTGCTGTTGTATGGGGTTCTCCCTATAACAGTACCATACTCCCTCTTCTTAAGCTTCAAAACCGGGCCTTAAGAACCATCAATTTCCTGTCCAATAGTGATCCTGTTATTAGCAAGTACACTGAGCTCCAGATCATGACTGTATATCAAATTATAATTTCCAGGCTGTGTTTTAGTGTTTTAAAGCTGTTCATAAGTTGCGTGTGTATGTTTTCTTACCATTACAGAACCGGAGTTCAGAGCTCCCACTCGATCCAATTCAGAGCACCTTCTTCCTCTATGCAGAATCATTCACAATATGGCAGATTTTCCCTTCAATACTTGGCATAAAGATGTGGAATGCTATCCCACTGTCAATAAGAGAAATCTCTTCCCTTCAATTTTTAAACATAGGATTAAAGAAAAAATTATTATTGACAGTAAGCTGAACCAAACCAGGTTTGTAAACTAATTAGGACAACCATGGAAGTGGAACTTAACAGGAAATTATTTCATTCTTAAATTTTCACCTGTTTTTGATCACCAATTTGTAGTCCCTCATCTGACTAAAAATGTCCTAACAGGACTGGTAGGCCTGTATCTGCTGGCAACCTCATGCCGGGTAGCAAGGAAAATCAACTAGATCCATTTCTTTTCAACCCTTCTTGAAACACCTAGCTCAAATCGTTTGGCAATAGGTAGTTATTGTTTCACCCTATTTAACATTTGCCATAAAAGCAGTACCTATGAGAGTCATGTGACTCTTATGTTATGCAATTTTCTTTTGGTACATTCAGCACAACCAATGTGTGGATGGTTTTTCTCATGGGCATAAGTTGTACGTTATCAACTGGCCCTAAATGGCTCGTTTTCTTAACCATGTTTTTTCCTTTTTTCCTGTGCATGCATGTGCACCCACGGTCTAGGGAAGCAATGGCTTATTTTTCATTTGTGTTTTTCCTACTGCCCCTGTGAAATTGCTTCATTTTGAAACCTGCTGAACCTGCATCTTTGAATGCTGCCTCTCTTTTCTTCTGCGCTGATTGGAATTGATATTGCTCCTGTCCCGGCTATTTCTGCTGTACATCCACGCTGACCTGCTCATCGGTGCTCCTCTTCTCACATGATGAGTAAGTACCTACATGTTGGTTTTTTTTTTTTTTTTATTTTGCATGTTTTGTGGGCAATGCTTCTGGTATTCCCTGGACTATGGGTGTGCATGCATTTGTCATTGGAGAAAATTTGATTTTTGAATTTGAAATCGCCTAAAAAACAAAAAAAATCTTGATCATCGCTTGCCACCGTATGATTTCCTGCTTGTGTTGTGGCTAATTACTTATAAATTAAAATATTTTTGGCAATGGTTGATGTGAGCATTTGATTGTTAACTCTGGAATTATGGAAAAAATAAAAAACAAATGAAAAAATAATGGCCTGAAAATATATTGAGAGGCCAACAGTTTTTTTTTTTACAAAAAAAAAAAAAAAAAAAAACTATGCTAAACTACACTAAATTATTCTATGACACCAAACCTTAACTATGTACAACAAATAATTCATTCATTTGAAACACAATCAGTTCACAGTTCACTATACGACAACCACTTCATCCAAATCATTCGCTTATGATCCTCTTGGGCAGGATCTAACAATCCACGAAGAAATCTTCTCACGTAAACAATGACCATCCCAAGAGTAATCAACAGCAAAATGAAGACAAACAACGATCAAGCTGAATATTCTTGATCCATCCACGAGCCCTCAACTTCTGCCAGGTTCACTCTTGCATCACACTCTTCTGAAGATGGCCAGGTGGGAGTCGGAATGAGGAGGAAAGGAACGGAACATCTGGAACGTCCAGGAAGAGCAGTCGTCGACTCCGAACTCACACCAATCACACCAGAAAAAAGAATAACAAACAAAAAGAAAACGCATCGGCAGGAAGTCGATGACATTTTCAGAAAATCAAAGAAAAACAAGAAGAAATCAGACAAAAACAAACAAACGTTAAGAAAAAAGCAAACAAATCACAACCTTCAAAAGGAATTCGGTCTCTCAGAAGCTCACACAACGTCTCAGGTCACTGTTTCAGCTTTCAAAATTCGCGTACGACAACAATCGGCAACAATTAGAAGCTTTTCCACTCGGAGCGCGCTCTTCCTCTTTCAGCAATTTTCACTCAAATGAGAAATAAAAATTTCGCTGCGCAGAAAGTCTTTTTCGTACCACCGGCGCAGGCGCGCCAAAACTCGGCTTCTGACTGGTCGAAATTTGCCGCATGGCAACAGAGAACTTTCCAGATCCTGGGATTCGAAATGGAGATTTCTGAGGCTTACGAAATTTTTATTTCTATAACCGCATTAGTTTCGATATTAACATTCCCTTTGTTGTAAATGATGAAGCTCCAATTTTTGATTTTGACGAACGAAGTTTTCAGATTTCTTTTTCATTGTTTTTCTCCGGGTGATAAAGAGTTTTAGACAAGCGTGAAAATTAGCTATGGTTTTCGCATTTAATTACTTTTAGACGTAGGAATTAGCAACGTGTTTCAAATGTGTTCGCGCTGCCTTTTCAACATTTTAATCCCCACCGTTCAGGTGCGGAAACAATTCAAAAATAAATGCGACTTTAAACTGAATCAGATATCAAAAGCATTTATGCAAATATGATCAATTGGTGTTTTGCAATAACCAGGATACATTTTCTGTGGTTCAGAATGAGACATTTGACAAAGCATATCCCGCGCAAGCTAATCTTGAAATTCCTGAAAAACTCGGTGAATTTTCCAAAATTCTTCGGGGTGGTGTTGAGCATTTTTCTCTTCTGTCGCGCATGTTGCGGATTGCATACAGGTGGAATTCATTGGATGGAGCAAACTTTTCATTGGATGAAGGGAACTATTCATTACATGGATAAATTACACTCACCCAGAGTTATTCTGTCACCAGATTTGCACTCTGTTAGGCTCAAAAAGACAGCCACAACAATGACGGTCTTTTAAAGGAAGGAATTGCTGACAAAGACCTCATCAAACTGAGTAGATATGAAATGTAATGCATCAGAGGTCACCGCGTGAGAAAATGGGAAATTTGCACAAATGACGCTGGAAACTCTGCGATTGAGTACACTTCTGACTTCTGAGCCAGTGTGGGCAACCGCAACTTGTCTTCAGCCCCTGAAAATAAACTGCTATGCAACACACATCACAGCTGACAGGCGCCGATTGCATAACGCTGAGATATTTCGGCGCAAAAAACAAAATTCGAAAGGATACTGCTGCTGCAAACGATTATCTCCACCCCATGTCTTCACATGAGAATTAAAAATGTGATTCGCAGTTGAACTCAACTGTAAGCGAGCAAAAGGTGTTTTTTCGGCTGACCAAAAATGGGACCAATTGTCTCACGCTGGTGGGAAATTTGGCCTCTGAAACACCAAATGCCTGCACCCAAAATGAACTCAAAAACAGCAAAAGTTTTAACAGCTGCGGCTTCGCTCCCGAGACCCCCCACCAAGGGGTCTGCCTCTTGGAACAGCAATGGGACACCGCCCATGAACCCAATCTCTGTAGGAATCTGGGGGCTCCTCCCTCAGACAGCCGACTGTGCTGCGCTCAGACTTTCCTGAGAAAACTGAAATGACGTTCCTGTTTTCTTGGCTTTTTTTGCAAAAAAAAAAAGTAAAAACCACCATGACCGCAGAGAATTTGGGAAAATTTCAAGGATCACCAACGTGCAATTATGCGAAAAGTCGTTTTCTTGTTTTCAGTCTTTTGCGACATGGCAGGATAAGACAATCTGCATCACCGAGACAATTCACCGGTTCCGAGAAGCAACAGATGACTTTTTGTTTTCTTTGCTGCCTTTATTTCGCTCAGTGCTCAAGTTGTGGGGTTTCGTGGGGTAACCGCGTTTCTCTTATTTTTGCAAGGGGGGTTCCAAAGCGGATAGCACCGAAAGGTTTCCCCGTTTAAAGCATTCTCTTGAATGAGAACCCCCAGCGTTCCATATATCCCATCCATTTTTCTTCAATTCGAGCTCCATGTCGCCGCAACGAAACAATTTATGAAGCTACACTGATGTCACATTTCGTTTCCATGGCAACAGTTTTCTTGTCTGCCAACTTTGAGTTTGACGATTTTGTGTCGATTGCGGTGTCGTGTTGGACGAGCAATCTCTGTCTCCAGTTGGATTCCGTTTTCGACGTGTGTTATTTTTTCAACTCCGAAACATTTTTCTTTGTTTTTGAAAATGCGATCATTCCATTCCATTTCACATTTTACCGTCGATTGAACCAGGATTCGATAACCTGCTTCCCATTAAAATCGCGAATGGTTTGCGGTCAATACGTATGTAAATGAAGAGCGATCACCGTGGATTTTTCGTCAATTTGCGTTTGTCGCACCATCTTAACCCGCCGAAATCGGAGGGTTAACTTTAACCATGGTTTTCTCAATTTAACCCGTGGTTAACGGCAAAAAACAAGTCAAAAGAACGCAAAAGATAACCACTGGTTAAGTCCTTAACCAGTGGTTAACTTTAACTGCGGCAGAGAGATAACCTATGGTTAACGACCAAAAGAACAAAACAAAGAGTTAACCCTTGGTTAAGTTGAAGATAACCAGTGGTTAAAGTTAACCACGCTTGGAAGAACCGGGCATTAATCTTGTTTTTTCTGCAGGTGAGAGAGAGTTTGATGCAAAGCGTGGAAATTTGGAATGGGTTTGGTATTTAAATATTCAAGACGTGCGAAATGAACTACCTTATTCAATATTTCAATCCTCACTGCTTGAGTAACGCAATAATTCAAAAAGCAGTGCGACTTTAAACTGAATCAGATAAAAATGAAAATAAAAATATGCGCTTCAAATGGGAACAAATGAAAAGAAATATTGTGAGCCACAAGAAACTCAAAATCCCATGGGAATAACAGATTTTCGTTCAGCAATAAGGACAAACAGAGATCGCAGCATTTGACAAAGCAACATGTTGGCATGTTCAAAGGGATAAGACATGAAACAACAATCTTTTGAAGTCAAAAATCCAAGAATTTTCAAAGGCAACGCTGAATTTTAATTTCTGAGGTTTTTATCATTTAGATTGATGCCATTGTTGCAGATTCAACTTCATTTTTCGAATTTGGCGCAAAATCATTTCTGAACACAGAAAACACGCGATTCAGTTTTTGTGGTATTTCCCTCAGGAATACAAGGGAAAACGGGCCATTGGCAAAACTTTTCGACTTCAGTTCTTCCGCAGCAACGAACTAAAGTCCGTGGAATGATAGCGGGCTCGGGATGTGAAACGATTTGGAGAAAAATCCGCCATCTTTGAAGGTGGGTCTGGGAAAGAGTTCGCCGTTTTTGGACATGGATTTTTCAGCCTTTTTCTTCGTGCAATATCTTTTGAACCAGCAAATCACCGACAGCTCAGAGGAATGTGCTCACAAAAGACTGTATTTCGTGCAAATTCACTAAGGGAAATGGTTGTGAAAACCTGTTTTTTCGCTTTGATCGTTATTACTCGCCAAGTTAGTTAGTTCTAATCTCTCCTATCAGGCCTTACCATGGCAGTCTTGTTTGGCTACTCCGCCACATCCGAATCATACCTACCTACATACGCATTTGAAAAAGCAACCTGACTCTGCCTTGGGATTAAACCAAGATACAGCGCATGTCGTTACACCCTAAAAACAAACTGCTATGCAACACACATCGTACATTTCAATGCCGGTTGCATAACGTTTAAAATAGTTAGGCGCAATGCTCGTTTTCACACCGTTGTATAAACACCATGGAGAATCTCAGATGGTGGCTTGGAGTTGTCTGTTCCATTCCAGTTGATTGAGCCAATAAGAAATGATGTTCTTTCAGCAGCCACGTGTTCTCTCAGCAGCCAATGAGAAGTCTCCTGCTGCATCGTTTCATTTTTGTTTTCTCACTGTGCAGTTCGGTTTTCTTTCTCGTGCGCAAATTGTAAAAATCCAAACTGCCGGGCAAGTCTCTGTCTTGAGAGATCGCCGAGAATAACGTTACAACAAATTTGTCTTGCTGTTTATAATTGGTTGACTGACTGATGCCTTGGGACGCATGGAAGCAACTACACTAATGTAACCTAAAGCCAAAACCGAAGCCGCTATGTAGTCGAAACAATTTACAAGCCAGAGATGGAGAGTCACTCTGCCGATGCATAAATGCATCAGCAGTCAGTCACTTGCATTTTAGGCTAAAAGAGGCAACGTGAACTTGTGGCCAAAAAGGTCAAAAAAGAGGTCAAAAAGGGTGTCTCATTATCCTTCATGAAAATCTATTACGAAACTGTCAAGTGTGTTTTTCAGCATTGTGATTTTTATGTTTCACTTAGAAAGGGTTTCCGTCCTTTTCAGACACCTTTTGCTGTTGGCTTTTTCTCCTCGGTGCTTTAGAAAAATACGAGAGAGGGAGAGAGGGAAAGAGGGAAAGAGCAAAAATGGAATAATCACGTAGATGTGGCAAATTGACAATACATAAAAATTGATTTATTTGAGAAATTGTTGATTTCGCTATAAACGAGTAAGATTTAAAGCAGCCGACATTGTAATTGAAAACCGATCATCACCGAAAATGGTATTCTTGTTCTGCAGTCGAATCTATGGAGAAGTTCCATGTCTGATGCAATGAATGGAGTGTGAGCTTCGTTTGTAAATTTTCACTCTCGATTGTTATCCGAGCGTTGTGCATGGCCAGCAACTCAATATCATATCATTGCGCAAATTGTCCCAAACGAATCTTCAGTGAAATATCTTGGTCACAAACTGCATGAATGGAGCAATCACAAAAACAGATGGCAGTAAGCAAAGCAAAGTCAGCATTGGGATTCCTGAAAAGCAATCACTCGCACGCAGATAGCTCAGCAAAAATCCAGGCATATACGGCGACAGTTCTACCCCATCTGGAATTTGCTTCAACTGCGTGGGACCCATTCCCGGTATCCCACGCTGACATTTTTGAAGGCGTTCAACGCTGCTCTGCACGGCTCATTTTCAACAATTATCAAAGAACAGCCAGTGTCTGTCACAAATGCTACTTGATCTTGCTTGACCTCTCCACTTGCGCAGAAAAGAGAAGAGACTGGCATTGTTGCGCTAGTTGTTTCAAAGAAACGTGTTAATTGAAATTCCGCAACAATTTTCCCTGAAATTTTCAAACAGGAGCATAATTATGACATTCTATTCCAGCTTCCGTTAACTAAGGCTCGCATATTTCAATGCTTTCTCTTCTCACGAACCCTGCACGACTGATATAATCTCCCGAAAGACGTGTCTTCACGAAAATGTCTCATCGCGGAATGAAAAGTTGGGCCTGTCTGATTAATTGTGCTTTTTGTTTATGATTTTTCTTTATGTGATGAATGAATGTATGAATGATGATTGCCATGTTCTGTTGATTTGTCATTGAGTACCTGAATGATTTTGACACATTTGCGGAAAAATTAAGCAAATAAAATATCAAAATGCTGAAGATTTCGCGCAGAAAATGAAAGAGGTTGGCGCAATGAAAAGAAGTAAGCATTGGCCTGATTCAGTATTGTTTTGAAAAATAAAAGGAGAGTTTCGGAGGCAAAGAGGAACTCTTATTTCTACAACTTTTTTGGTCCACGGTGGTTGCCATTGTTGCCGAACTGAATGTGGACCGCCATTTGACAATTTTGGCGCGAAATGTCTGCAGTCGATTTTTCACTTTTCTATAGGGATTCTTGCCGTTTATAGCTGGTGGGTTGCGGATGTGTTTCCACCTAGAGAAAAGATTTTTATCCATTTCGTCTCAAATGAGGATGGCTCAGAAGCAATACAGAATGGCCTTTCACGTGACTTCAAAAAACGCTTTTTGGGGCAATAATTTGTGATCCAGAAATGCCAGTTTATTTTTTCAGAGGGCGTTTCTGTGAGGAAGGCCTTTGCCATATTTTGATCTTCTTCTTGGGCAACTCCATGCGAGCGCAACTTTTACCACATTTTTTTATCTTATAAAATACGTTTGATATGGGTGAGCATACTTGAAGAGCTTTTAAATTACGGCTACTCTTTCGCAGGCCAAAAATTTGGAGTTCTAGTGAAATAATAATATCTTTTTAATCGATGAAAATTTTGATTCTTGTAAATAATACCTGTTTCCTGTTGACCAAATGTCTGATAGGGTGCACGCAAACGCAGTAGTTGCTGATATGTCAAAACAAAACAAAAATAAAATATGGGCTGCTGCGAAAATAAACTTGAGACCAAACAGAAAAAGAACAAAAATTTGACGTGGTCAAACTCAAAATAATCTTGCTTTCTCGCTTCGCTGAGAAAAAGATTAATGGGCGCGACAAATGGAGATCGACCTTTTTCAGAACTTCATTTTTTTAGAATGCGACATATTTTCATGATGTTCTGTTTCTGTGAGTTTCTGTGATTGGGAGACATTATACACAGAGCTTCAAGACCAGCACTACGCGTGAACTCTTTTGACCCGAGTTGTGTTTTTTGCATTGCGGAAAGGAAGCTCTGTGATACAGGTTCGTTCAAATCGAGAATGCGAAGAACGCTGGACCTGCTTATTCCGCCCTCCTGACCCACTCTGCTGGCACTTTGATGGCAGGATCACGTGAAAGCAGAAAATACGGCAGTATTATACGTGATGAGCCGTTTTTCCGAATTACTTTCGAGAGATATCCTTCACAGAGCATGTTGCACGAAACTTCTGCATAAGGTCCAAAATTGTAGAAACAGCAGGCTGGGAGTGGTCAGGGTGGCGTGCGAAAACACCTGTCACACCATGGCTGCACTCCAGTCATTTTCTCCCATCAGGAGAATCATCGCTACACGCTCTTCGTTAGAGTAGCGCACTATCTGGACTAACCACGCAACATTCCAGGAGTCCGGAGCAATGCACACACATGGCGGTATCAGCGGGTGCAGATGACCTTCACAGAATTCATGAATCACGTTCGAGACGTAATCGGTATTGTAAGCAGGGAAAGTTAACTCGCCCGATGGACATTGGGAATCGTCATTTGCGCTGGTTCAGAAACACCCTGCATCCGGACCACAACACTGAACTGGATTACTAATCGGCGCGGGTCAAGAGAGTTCACGCATAGTGTTGGTCTTGAACCATTCAGCATGCGATTAGCAACTGATTTTCTGCTGATTAAATTTTGGAAAGTTGCAAAATGACTTCGAATTTTAACAAAAATTGAGCAGGGTCGCGAAAAATCATTCACTGATATTATGTTTTGAATAATCAATAAATTCAATTAATTAATTAATTCAATAAAACACTGAATTGAATAATTTGTTCCGTTGCCTGTCAAATGTTTTCACCATTGCATTGACTTTTTTTTTAAATGACTATGCTTGTGTCTTCAAGCCCCACTCACCAAGTCATTTTGTGAGCCGTAATTGTTTTACTCGTATAAATAAATAAGTTAATAAATAAATAAATAAATAAATAAATAAATAAATAAATAAATAAATAAAATGATTGTTTTGAAAACAATCGGCAAAACAGCGGCAATGTATTGGCGCATGGTCAGTTCAGGTTTAAAAAACAAAAAAGGTCAAATAAATTGAAAGACACCATCACACAGGCATGAGATAAGCATTCACAACATAAGGTCATTGACTGGTGTGTGAGGACGGGAGCGGACGGGTTTCCTGAATAAAGCGTGATTTTGATGGAAGACTTAGAAGTTGCGAGAGTCAGAGGGAAAAAAGAATTCGCAAAAACTACCTTTTTACAAAATGGCTGTGTCAGGCTCAACCCGTTTTCCGATCGACGCTGAACAGGTTTTAAAGCATAATTGACACGGCAGAGGAGTATCAATATGACCAGTTTGAAAATCTTTGAGAATTTGAAGGCCACTCTTTCCGAGACAAGTTGCCAGAGTTGGCTGGTCCAAGTCCCGAAGATGGGCAGACACACTTACAAATCAATCAAATTTTCTTGATAAAACACAGGCAGTCCGCCACTGTTCAGCTCCTCCACGCAGGGGCGGTTTTGGGGGGGGGGTTGGGGGGTGTGACACCCCGCCAATATTTTTGGGCAGTCGGCTGTCGGCCGTCGGCCAACCCGCCAGTCGGCCAACCAGTCGCACCACGGCCACGCGCTACAGCCGATGTCCTGTCCGTTTTTTTGCAAGTTTTTATTTCCGATACTCGGACGTCTGGTCACGTGTGTCAAGTTGGCCGACCTGAGTTTCCGCCAGCGAAATTGACTATAACAGCTATTTTGTACTGTAAAGTACCGTCGAGAAAAAATTTTGTACCAACTCCGTTTCGCTGGAAATTTCCATTTTCATTAGGTCGGCCCACTTGACGTCAAGGTGGCCGACCGAAGTTCCAGTACTCGGAAACCGTCTTCGGTAACAAAAATCCGACTGGACTGGAATTTTGTACAAATTTTCTACCGCAAAGTACCGCTGAAAAAGAATTTTGTACCTACCAACTCCATTTCTCCGTTTCGCATCGGCCAACTTGACGTCAAGTTGGCCGACCTGGAAGTTCCAGTACCAAAATCGGAAACTGTCTTCGGCACCGAAAATTCATTTTCATTTGCGCAATCGACAAAACCCACGTTTTCATTGAGCTTATAAAGTTGTTGTTGCGTTTTTTTCCACGTCGCATACAATGCATCCTTGTTTATTAAACTTATGAGGAAAGATTCAAAATTTCCAAAAAAAAAACCAAAATCCAAAAATAGGGACAGTGGTACATCAAAACCAATCATGTTTCGTTTTAAATATTGTGTTGATGAGAATGAAATGAAATAAAAAAACGAATTTTTTTCTGTTGTGGTTTTTTTTAAAAACGAAATGAATCAGTCATCAGTCACTGCTCTACCTTTTCAAATAAAAAATGATCAAGTAAAAAGTAACGCCAACGCTTGTTTCAAGGTAAATTTGACTGGCTTATTTCTGGTTGTCTGCTGTCAGCGGGGGCGCCGATCATGGGGGGAGGGTTGGGGGGTGCATCCCCCAACAATGGAAAGGGCTATTTTCTGGGGGATTTTGCTCTCGCCTCATCATCCCCCGTTCTGTCCCCACGATACCCTCAATTTGCAAATTTTTGTCAATCGGTATTGCGCCAATTTTTGTGTTATGTTTGACCAGTTGGAAGTCAGAATTTGCAATGAAGAAACACGCATCATATGCAATATGATTGTTTAATAAAATCATGGATATATATCAGTCCTATATGAGTAAAGTCAATTCAGTAGGTCAATTCAATCGGGGCGTGCAAATGGTTCTTGCGACAAAACCTTTGCAAGTTTTGTTCCAAAATTGAGCATTTCGAGCACCTCTTGAGGTTCCATTTTTCAAAAAAAATTTCCCCTTCGGGCAGGGGGACACCCCCTCCCCGAACCCCACCCCCGGCGTTGCGCTTCGCGCAACGCTTCGTCGGAAAGTCGGAAAATCCCGAAAATCATACGCTTTAGCAGTCGGGAAATCTCTGGTTTACACCCCCCCCAAAATATCGCTGAGACCGCCCCTGCCTCCACGGCCAGGACATCAGAAACTTTGGTGGAATCCCAAACCCCGCAAGCATACACGGGAATGGGTCAGACTATTGTGATTTATGGACACTTTTGACATCTACAGGGGCATGACGAAGATTGGGATAAATACACCCCATTTTGGAGGACGTTTTTACACACTGCCTTGATAAGGCGCTTCAACCACCCCTAGATAATTGAAACTGGACACAGACTCCAGATACTCTGAATTTTCCTGTAACTTCGTGGGGTGTTATTCATCCCGGATTAAATTAGCATTGTTTAATTGTAGAAGACTGCCAGTAAAGTGAGTTGGCGCTGGTGTAAATTTTTTTATCAGCTGCGATGAAGGAAATTACGGACATGTTCCATAGTCAAGATTGGTCAAACATATTCATAATGCAAAAAAAACGAAGTTGGACAAAAAAAGAAAAAAGCCAACTTGGATGATGGCTTGTGTTCATGAAATGTTTAAGTATATGCCAAAATTTAAGATGAACCAGGGAGGCTCCAATCCAAGGCAGCTCTCGGGAAAAAAGTAGTTCTTAAGTGATCTAGCATTATTTTAGGGAAATAGATTTACCTGTACCAATGAGCATACAACCTCTCGCGCAGGGCGGCATTATCAGCGGCTGATTGGATCGGTATGCACAAAGCGAACCGTCAGCAAAATGCCAAATTGTCGAAGTAACGCCGAAAGTGATGTCACTTTTCGAGATTAAAAAAGAGCGATGGGGCCACTACAGAGTAATGGGGCCTCTACACTTCCCTGTGGCACCCCCAGCCATCGCAACTGTGGATAATGAATTGCCGACAAGGACTTACGACGATCTTCCCGCCAAACATGAAATGTAAACACGCACAATATTAGGAGGGATATTGAGAGAAATCACCTTCCTGTGAGAAATAAGTGATTTGGAGATATCCACAACTATGGTTTCCCGCCGAAGCAAATGACTTCGGATTTTACAAAAGAAACAGCATGGTCATGAAAAAACATTTACTGTTTTCCAGTGCCTAAATTCTGGAGTTGTAAAAAATCTGGTGATTCGGTCGCCGAAATCTTGAAGGCTGCAAAATGTTTTCGGGAGGGCCGCGGACTTTTCTCGGACCAGAAAAGATTTAAATTTCTGCAAATAATTTTTCATACGGGGCAAAGGACAAAAGGCGAAATCGATCCTGGCCTTCGCTGACCAAAAAACTAAAGGGTTGCCAAGCATTTGCTGTTAATTCTCTTAATTCGTTCGAAAATGTGGTTGTAACGATTTTGATCCCTGCAAACGAAACACTTTTAAAGGTAAGCAGAAACTTTAAAGAGAAAAAGAAAGGAGATTTTATATGGAACCAAGGAGGAGGTCAAGATGAGGACTTGATGCGCGGAAACGGAACTGGCAAGGTTATGTTAGTTCGGATTCAACGGAGAAATTTTTTTTATATTTCAATATTCCATGGGCTGACAAGACAATCAGATTTAAACGAAAAATGGCCAAGAGTTTCAAATGAGGACAACGTAAATAGAGATATAGTTACCAGAAGCAAAACAAAACAAAACAGCTCTCAATCCAATGAGGATCCTAGTTTTCAGTCCAGCAATATGGACAAGCAGAGACCGCAGCTTTTGATAAATGATAAACCAGCAGATTGGTTCGAATATGTGAAAAAGGACCAGACATGAAATCACATTCGTCTGAACTATAAAATCCATGAAATTTCGCAGGCATCGCGGAATTTTAATTTCTGAGATCTCAATTCTTTCGATTGATGCCATTGTTGCAGACTCAACTTCATTTTTCAGTTTTGGCGCGAAATCATATCTGAACACAAAAATCGCGGATGATAGAGATAATACGAGATTATTGCCATAATTTTCGACTGCTAATTTGCTACAGCTTATTGAGTATCTTTTTTGATCTATGGCGTTCAAAATGGTTCTTTTTTATCAATTGCGCTTTCTGCAGCTGGGGTCCCAATCCCAGCCCCCGTCGGCACCATGACTTCCAGCTTGCCAGGGATAAGATACCTATATTTAAACAAATTGGCAAGTTCTGCAGTCTGGGGGTAAGCGTTATGCCGACTTAATTTTTTTGTTTTTTTTTAATTTTGAATTACGTTTTAATTTTGTATTCTTCGCTCATCAATTTTGTGATCATCAATCAATCAAATACATTTTAATTTTGTTTTTAACTTTTAATTTTCATTTGGCTTACGTCGAATTTTGACTTCTTTCAATTTTGGCGTTTCAACCAATTTCAATGCTATTTTATTTTTTTCATTTTGGCTTTTTAATTTTTTAAGGTTTTCACATATTTATTTTTTAGGGTTTTCACTTATTAAACTTTTTTTACTTCTATTTTCTATTTTATGAAAATTACAACTACGTTTTCACTATCTACGATTATAAGAACACGAACCTAGTTTCTTTAACTTATGTTGGGGGGCCTTAGTGTTCAACATAAACGTTCTACATGAATTAGGCACAGGTAGAAACAAAAGTCACATTAACAAGGTCATCTCTAGAATGCAGAAGCAGTTCGCAGCCCACTACACGACAACTACTTCATCCAAGCTATCCACTTCAGCACATCTCCTGGACAAGCATCTCACAATTCACGACGAAATCTTCTCACGGTAAACGATCATCATCCCAACAGCAACCAACAGCAGAATAAAGACAACAACGATCAAGCTGAATATTCTTGCTCCATCCCACGATCCCTCAACTTCTGCCAGGTTCACTTCTTGCATCTCACCACTCTTCTTGAAGATGGCCAGGTGGGAGTCGGAATGAGGCGGATACGGAGCACATCTGGAACGCCCAGGAGGGGAAGTCGTCGACTCAGAACTCACACCAACCACACCAGAAAAAGAACGACAAACAAAAACAAAATGCATCGGCACGAACCGGATGACATTTTCAGAAAATCAAAAGAAAACACGACAAAAACGAAGAAATCAGGCAATAAATGAAACAGGAATGACCAAAAACAAAGAAATCACAACCTTCAAAGCGAATTCGGTCTCTCAGAAGCTCGTACAACTTCTCAGGTCACTCTTTCAGCTTCCAAAATTCGTGTAACTCAGCAATCGGCAACAACAGAAAAGCTTGCAACTCGGAGCGCACTCTTCCTCTTTCAAGCAATTTAACTCAAATGAGGACAAAAATCGGCGCGAAAAGCCTTTTTTACCCCCGTGCGCAGGCCCGCCAAAAGCTCGGCTCCCAATTGGTCGACATTTGCCGCATGGCAACAGAGAACTTTCTAGAACTTTCTCGGTCCTGGGATCCAACCAGGAATTTTTATTTCTACAAACCGCATTTGTTTTAGAAGGAATAAATATTCCCTTTGTTGTAAATAATGAAGTTCTGATTTTCGATGTTTGCGAACGAAGATTTTAAGTTTCTTTTTTCATTTTTTTTTCTGCGGGTGAGAGAGAGTTTGATACGAAGTGTGAAGATTTGGGATGGTTTTGATATTTAAATATTTTTGACGTGCGAAATATCAGTGTTTTAAATACGCTCAAACTGCATAATTCAATATTTCAAGCCACACCGCAATGATTCAAAAATCAGTGCGCCTTTAAACTGAATAATATAAAAATGAAAATATGAGCTTCAAATGAGAACAATTGTAAAGAAATCTGGATACCGCAAGCCAAAAAAATCTCCAATGCAAATGAGGATTCAAACTCGAAAATCCTGGGAGTTTCGAAGGCAACGCGGAATTTTAATTTATGAGATTTTAATCATTTAGAATGATGCCATTGTTGCAGATTCAACTTCGTTTTTCCGTTTTGGCGCTAAACCACAGTATGGGTGTAACATTTCATTTCATAACATTTTTCATTTCTATGCTGTGGCTAAACCATTTCTGAACACAGAAAAAGCGAGATTCATTTTTTGTGGGCATTTCCTTCAGGAATGCACGCATGGGTATACAGGATTATGGCCACTATTTTCGACTGAAATTTGGCAGAAGCTTCTAACCTTTTTATTTCTGCTGGTCAAAAATGGTTTTTGATTTATATTTCTCTATCTGCAACTGGGTTCCCAATCCCAGCCCCCGTCGGCACCATGACTTCCAGCTTGCCAGGGATAAGATAATTTAACAAATTAACAAATTCTACAGCCTTTGGCTATGCGTCATGCCGACTTAATTTTTTTCATCACTTTTCAATTTTGTCACTTTTCAATTCACTATTCAATCACTCTTCAATTTTGTGTTCATAAATAAACTAAATACATTTCAATTCTGGCAAACTTTTAATTTCCATTTGGCTAAAATTTTAATTTTGAATACCTCGTTTCAAATTTTGCATTTCATCAATTTTTAATTCCCTCTTTTATGTTGCTTTTTTCATTTTGGGTTTACGAATACATTACAAAGCTATATCACTCAATCAACCATACATATCCTAGGCCTAATTCAAATCTCATTGAAATCCTAATTCAAATTCTAAAACGTCTGCAGAGCAAAAGTGACTCAACACGAGCGACTCCTATCAAAACAGTTGCTAATCATCGGAACTGTTCAAATGCTTTCAGCAAGCGGTGTGGTCCAAAAGATATGTGAATGAACTCGGGAAGGTGTTCTTAGAGGATAGGTTGTCTCAGACTTCGAAAGGCGCTTAGAGGGTGCTACCCTTTGTCGTACAACTTACACAAAACAGGAAGAAAGAATTAAACAGTGGAGAGTGAAATGAAACAAGGAAAAAGTATTCAAAACAACAATGAACATGACGTGAAAAAGACAAAAAAATCTCAAAATTGAACAGAACAGGCAAGAATTGACACGTTCTCTGTTCAACAAGCTCAGTCAGGCAAAAACCACCTGGAGCCAGTGAGGTTGCCAAACGACGGAGGAGAGTTTCCACTTTCAAAGGAGGAGAGAGGACGGGGGCAGGGAGCGAGTTCCAATCTTTAACAGTTCTCCCAAGGAAAGAAATTTTTCCCACATCATTGTTGAAAGACAACGGTCTAACCTTTAGCAAGTGATCATAACGAGCAAACAAGGAAGGGAACTGAATGTACCTAGGACAAAAACTCCCACCATCCTCCAAAACAAGTTGGGAACGATTCAAGATAAATTCGATTCAAGATAAATTCGAAAAAACGATTCGAGATAAATTTGTTGGGAACGATTCAACTGATTTTATACCAATTTCTCATGTCAGAATAAATAACCACTGGAATTTCGCTTCGAATGACTGAATTGACTGTTTTGTGGTGCCAAAACATGTCTCCGTGATAAGAAAATTTCCTTCAATAAAAGTGAAAAATACTCTGCGCTAGAAAATGAGTCTTTCCGAAGATTATACTGAGCCGGACACGGACAATTTTCAAAACCAACTTGAAAAGATAAGCAGTTGCATTTCGCCCTGAAACATTCAGCAAAGCACCGGTTGCTCAGAGACATGTGCACACAAAAGGCTGCATTTCGTGCAAATTCACTAAGGGAAATTGTTGGTAAATCCGGTTTTTTGTTTTGATCGTAATAACGCGCCAAGTTAGTTTGTTCTAATCTCTCCTATCATGCCTTAACATTACAGCCTTGTATTGGCCACCCGCCACATCCGAATCATACATACGGATTTGAAAAAGCAGCGTGACACTGCCTTGGAATTAAACTGCGACACAACACACGTTTCACCGCATGTTGACACAAACCGACATATAGTTGCCCCTAAAAACAAACTGCTATGCAACACACATCATATGTTTCAATGCCGGTTGCATAACGTTTAAAATAGTTAGGCGCAATTGCAAAATTCGCAATACTCGTTTTCACACCGTTGCATAAACACCATGGAGAATCTGAGATGGTGGCTTGGAGTTGTCTCTGCCATTCCAGTTGATTGGGCCAAGAAGAAATGGTGTTCGTTTTGCAGCCATGCGTTCCTTCAGCAGCCAATCAGAAGTCTCCTGCCGTGTCCTCACATTTTTGTTTTCCGACTGCGTGGTTCGCCATTCTCACTCATACGCAAATTTCAAAAGAATGTCAAACTGCCATTGCCGTTTGATAACGTTGCTGGTCACTTGCCTTGCTGTTTAAAATACAGCTAATGTCTCGCAAATGCTACTTGATCTTGGACTTGATCCTCTCCACCAAATTCCGCAACTACAGTGTGTCCATAAAGTCTCTACCCATAGGACTTGGGTAGGTTTTTCGTCGTGTTCCTCACAAGATCTGTTCAATATGAGCTCCTCCTGTTTCGAAACACGTTTGCAGGAGGAAGATCACGTTCTGCCTAAAATGGCCTAGCATGTCAGCCATGTCTTCCCGGCAGGCGTCGGTTATCTGGTGTCTGACGTCGCCCAATTCATCGATTGGGGAAGTGGTCATCAAAAAGGAGAAAACGGAATGTTTCGTTCCAACAACCCTGAAAGGCCGAACATGACGAAAAACCTACCGAACTCCTATGGGGAGGGTCTTTGTGGTACGATGTTAACTGTGCAGCGAAAGCGACCAAAGTTGAAGGATGGAACGTATCCAAGCATTTTCCCAAATCTTCCCTCATATTTTACTGGAAAGACAGTACTTCAACGACGATCCCCCTCCAAAAGGAAAGCTGAGGAGGCTCAACGGAAAGAAACCGAGGCAAAGCAGCGGCGTGCAGCTGACATCAGCCAAAATGCCATCAGCAGCATTGATGATGTCATCAAATTTGCAAAGTGCCATTTTCGAGAACATGGAGAAGGCCATTGGCAGTTTTCCATCTCAGAAAATGGAATTGCCTTCTTCAAGATGCATGTCAACCCAATGTCAGCACCCATTATCGCTCACTCGTTGCTGCTGAGACGTAACCTAATTGCCAGCCTGTACATCTGGATGCGGGAAGCAACACTCGATGAGACAAAAGAGCTCCCGATGTCATTGAAACACCCACTGAACAGCTGGATACAAGAAAACACCATTATGAATTTCATGGACGAGAAATTACCCAATATTCTCGGTAATCAATATTCGGTGTCTGTACCTAATAGGGTACAGACACCCATATTGTCTGTAGCCTATAAACTGGATGGCAGAGACATCACCCGCACGGATTCTGCGACATATCTCGATGTCATGTTTTCACCAGATTTATCTTGGGGTCCTCACGTCGACGCAGTCTATCGAAAAGCAAGCGGTGTACTTGCTTTCGTCAGCAGAACCCTTAAGCATGCATCACTTGAATCTCGCCTTAAAGCATATCGCACCCTTGTCTTACCAATCCTTGAATACGCATGTGAAGTCTGGGATCCATACCAGACCTCCCACATTGTCCAGTTAGATAGAATTCAACGTCGAGCAGCTCGTATTGTATTGCAAAATTTTGATAGAGCAAGAAGTGTATCAGAAATGTTGTGCACCCTAAATTTGCCATCACTTTCATCAAGACGCCTCCACAGACGTCTGCAGCTCTTCCATGATCTTTATTCTAAAGTCTTAATTAGTCTCCCTTCAACATTTACCCCACTTGGTTCTCCGACCAGGCGCACTCAGCATCATCGCCACGTCCATTTCCCATTTAGCTCCTTCTCGCCGCATTTCAACGGCTTCTTTACGCGGACCTCCCAAGACTGGAACTCTCTGCCATCCAGTTCGGCTTATCTCTCTGTGTCCTAACACGATGTCTTCTCTTTTGTCCCACATTGTCTCTTTTAACTGCATTTTAACCTTTTGATTTTATTTTTTTAAATTGACGTGTCACCAGTACATTTTGTGATGATTTTACAAATTACAATTACAATTACAATTACAAATTCACTCATAAAAATGGGGATTGGAGCTTCACTTCAGGTATCACAGTTGCAGTGCAGGAACTCAAACGGGACATTGCCAGACGAGAAGAAAGTGCCGACGAAACTGAGAGTGGAGGACATTTCCGTGTCCCAACTTTGAAGTTTTGCAGTGAGCAACTGCAGTTGATTTCGTTGCCTGAAAATGTCAGGCGTTATTCCTCAGATCTGCTTCAGTGGGCTTTTTTTCTCTACCTACTTTCACCCAAATGCTACCAAGCTTTACGTGAACCTGGAAATCTGATTCTGCCTCACGTGTCAACGTTTAAACGTGTGAGTTCGGGCTTTTCTGCAAGTCAAGACTTAAACCAAAGACAGGTGGCCTACCTGCAGTCCCGTTGCCAGGAACTGAACGAGCAGGAATGTTTGGCAAATCTGCAGCTGGCTGAAATTCACACCAGCGGTCAACTGGTCTACAAAAGCGGCAAAGTTGTTAGGCATCCTGAAATCCAAACCACTGCTTCTGTCGGAACTCCAGGTGCCACATCTGTACATACCCTCCTCATCACATCCATTTTTTCCAGTTGCAAGGACGTTGCCCTGTTTGTTCCAGTGAGAACCACAAATGCCATTTCTATTTCCGCAATTGTGTCTCAAGTTGTCCAGAAACTTCATGAGATTGGCTTTGTCGTTGTATCTCTCATAACGGACAACAATGCAATCAATGGAAAGATTTTTTCCCATCTTAGTCCTCAAAACAAATTGTCAGTTTGCGTTCCAAATCCAGGCGACAAAGCATTGCCCCTATTTCTGTTGTTTGACACAGTCCACATATTGAAGTGTGTCAGGAATAATTGGCTTAATCGCCAATTGTTTCATTTTCCTGATCCCACTGACCCAAGCCGCCTACACGAAGCGAATTTCGAGACCCTTCGGAAATTAGAGACATTCGAGAAAGGCAAACTCGTACGGCATGCTTACAAACTTTCGTACAAGGCTTTACACCCAACCCCAATGGAACGGCAAAATGTCAAATTGGTGCTGCAAGTGTTCGATGAATCAACATCGAATGCACTGAGACACCTTGGCCCGAAATACCCTGACATTCTTCATGGGTGGGAGTCAACTGCCACTTTCATAGAGATAATTGTCAGGTGGTGGAAAATCGTCAATGTGCAGACACCAGCGAAGGGCATTCACTCGCGTGACCCACTCCAATGTCCCATTTATGACTCAGGCGACGAAAACCTGCAACGTCTGAACTCAATGGTAAATTGGCTGGATAACTGGCATTCATCAAATGCAAGCTCAACGAAATTGACACGAGCAACTTTTACAGCACTCACCCACACGTGCCATGGTTTGCAAGAAGTATGTCACTACCTCGAGGACAGAGGCGTTCGTTATATTCTGCTTGGAAAATTCCAAACAGATGACCTAGAACACAGATACGGCTTGAACCGCAGAATGTCTGGAACGAACTATCACATTTCGCTCACGCAGATTTTGGAATCTGAGAAAAAACTTCTCATCCTCAGTTCCCTGAAAATGATGACCTCTTCAAAAGGTGCAGTCAGCATTCGGGCCTTCTCAGAGAAGCTGTCCGACATTGAGACTCCAGTTCCCATCTTCGATGATCTCGCAGACGTGGCAGCAGACATTGGTCTTGGCAACGTCGAAGCAGACGATTTGCCCAATCTGGTGTATATTTCCGGTTTTGCTGTCCACAAGGCTTTGAAGATCACCAGGGATTGCCCCTCTTGCATTTCCACGTGGTCAACCAACCGTCAGCTGATAATTGAAACTTTTGAGCCAGATTTCCACGTGATTACTGATGCCGACCGTGGCGGGCTCAAATATCCAACGCCAAACGTGATTTCTGCTGTGTGCACCTTGTTCCTCGTGATGTGTGAGCTTGTGTCCGAAACATACGAAGCTGCGTTCCTGAGAGCCGAAAACCAACACCGGTTACTTATCGAAATCACCAAATTGAACCTTCAACAGAATTCGGGTTCTTCATTTTCTGGCAGCTCAATCTGCAATCACTGCAACGTTCCTTCTGAGAAAGTTTTGGTGAAGGTTTTGTCTACTGCTGCCAACGTGTTCCTGGACAACTACGTCAAGAAAATAAACAATTCGGTGTCATCACAGAGGTCTCAGGCCAGGAAGCTGAAGACGTATCGCAAGCAATAAAGAAATTGTCATCCAGGTCAGTTTTGTTCTCTTCATTATTTATTTCTCATATTTTCCATATACTCATAATAGTTCTCGGAGGCACCGGTTGACCAGGTCTTTGATATTTCCGCAACATTCGAAGACTTCCGGAGGTATTTCTGCATTACACACAGTTCGCAGTATTTGTGTGTTTGTTTTGCCCAGAACATGAACCTTGTGCACTATGCGTTTTGGTGCGCTTGGTGCCATTTGGAATTAATGGCTCCCAAGTTAATTATGAAAGTCTATGTTCGAACACTTATGGCAGGAAATGTGGCACAGGCCTGTCTCATTGTTCAAGTGAATATGCAAAACGTAAAATGTTCAACATGAGGACTTTATGCGCAAATCTTGCGCAACACTGGTCTTGGGCATCGTCCATCTTCATGCTTGATCTTCCGTCGAAAACAAAATAATGCTTGTTTGTCGCGATCACAGAGTCAAATGATGTTCAAATGCAATGATTTTGGTATTTTTGGAAAGCTGAAAGCATCCTCTGCAACTCTCTCACAGGTCGAAACCATATTGCAACGGAAAAAATCACGCAATTATTGAAAACATGTGACAGAAATCCGAAATTTCATATCATGTTTGCTTCATCATTTTCATTATTGGCATGATTGCGAGGTTTTACCTTTGGAACGTTTTAGATTTTATACATCGCCAGAATCGCACATTTTTCAGCTTCAAGACACAAAAAATTTCAAAAAATTTCAAAATTCACAAGAATCAGGTAAGTGAGGATGGCTCAGTAGAAATAGAGAATGGCCATTCAAGCGACTGCAAAAACGCTTTTTAGGGCAATAACTTTTTCATCCGAAAATGCAAGTTGATTTTTTCCGAGGGAGATTCCATGAGGAGGGCCATTGCCATATTTTGATATTCTTCTTGAAGTATAACTCCATGCGAGGAGACCTTTTGCCACATTTTTGAGAAAATACGTTAGATATGGGTGGGAAAAATTAAAGAGGTTGTAAATAACCGCTGCTCTTTCTCAGACCAAAAATTTGAAGTGCAGGTGAAATAATTTCCGTTTAAATTAAATTTTAAATTAAATTAAAATTTCAGCTTCCGAAACAATTCCGGTTTCCCGCTGACTAAATGTCTGATGGGGTTCAGACAAAACAGTAGTTGCTGATATGTCAAGAGAACCAAGAGAACAAAATTTTGAAATCGTGAAAATAGTTTTGGATTTCTCCCAGAGCAAAAAGGTGAATGCTTACGCGATAAAAGTGGTGATCTTCCTTTTACAGAATTTCAAAACTGTTTTGAAGTGTACGAGAACCCAGGTATCCTCCGATTTCTATGGTCAAAATTTCAAATGCGTGGGTGAAAGCTCTGTCGATTTCGTATTTCGGTCAGCTAAAATTTTGTTGGAAGTTTAACTTAGTTTGCGTGATTGGCAGACATTTATACGAATAAGCAACTGATTTTCTGATGATTAAATTTGTCAGCGTTGCTAAATATGACTTCGGATTTTACCCAAAAAATCAGCAGGTTCGTGAAAAAAAAACATTCACTGTCATGATGAAATTGATGCTTATCAGCAAAAATAGCGGCAATGTATTGGCGCTAAAAATATGCCTACGCAGAGTCAATTCGAGTTTAAAAACACAAAGTTAAATCGATTAAAAGACACAATCATACAGGAAATGACTAGTGAATTCACAAAAAGGTCATTGACTGGTGCGAGAGGACAGGAGTGGACGGGTTTCCTGAAAAAGTGTGAATTAGAGGAAGACCATTCCATGCTGCGATAGACAGGTGGAAAGAAGAATTCATAAAAACTACATTTTCACAAAGTGGCTGTAAGGCTCAACCCGTTATCCGTTCGGAACTGAGTAGGATATCCACGGATTACCAACTGGTTTCCCGCTGATTAAATTTTGTGTTGTAAAATGACTTTGGATTTTGCCAAAGAATCAGCATGGTCGTGAAAAACACATTTACTGTTTTCCAATTCGAGGGTTGAAAAAAATGAGCTTGTGGCCAAAACCTTGAAGGCTGTAAAATATTTTCGGGATATATGTATCTGACTAGAAAAGATTTAAATTTCTGCAAACAACTTTGGCACAGTATAATCTTCAGAAAGACCTATTTTCTAGCGCAGAGTATTTTTCACTTTTATTGAGAGCATCTTTGTTTCTTATCACAGGGGCAGGTTTTGGCACCACGAAACAGTCACTCGAAATGAAATTCCAGTGGTTATCTATTCTAACACGAGAAACTGGTATCAAATCAGTTGAATCGTTCCCAACAAATTTAACTCGTTTTTGCTTTTACCAATGTGTTACACGCAGGGTGTCCCGGAGGATCATTGTCCGGCAGAAGTGGATCGCCACTAGTGTGGTTTCTAGAGTAACAGATGCAATGCGATTGGCTTTGTCTGCGAAGTCTGTGGCGAACTACCGTCTTGGAATACCTTCCCAAGTTCATTCACATATCTTTTGGACCACACCGCTCGCTGCAAGCATTTGAACTATTCCGATGTTCAGCATCTGTTTTGATAGGAACCGCTCATGTGTTGAGTCACTTTCGCTGTGCAGAAGTTTTAGGATTTCAATTACGATTTGAATTAGGGCAGGATATGTAGAAGCGGCTAGACAGCCTAAATTCGTGGGCGGTGCCGTCCCACTTTTCGGTTTTTTTCAATTTTCTTCGAATTGGCACAAAATGGGTTAGGATAGGTTAGTAAGGGTTAGGTTAGGTCAGGAAAGGACAGGATAGGTTGGGAATGAGTTAGGAACAGGTTAGGTCAGGTTAGGTTAGGGTTAAGTTAGTTTAAATCGAATAAACGGTGAATGTGATGACGTGCGAATTTAGGCAGTCTAGCCGCTTGTGGATATGTATAGTTGATTAAGTGATGTAGCCCAAAAGAAAAAAAGCAAAATAGAAATAAATAGGGAATTAAAAATTGGTGAAATGCAAAATTTAAAACAAGGTATTCAAATTGAAATTTTAGCAAAATAGAAATTAAGGGGTTGCCAAAATTAAAATGTGTTTAGTTTATTAATGAACACAATTGAAGAGTGATTGAAGAGTGAATTGAAAAGTGACAAAATTAAAAAAAAGTGATGAAAAAATTAAGCCGTAATGACGCATACCCACAGTCTGCAGAATTTGCCACTGTATAATAAAATCTTGTCCTTGGCAAGCTGGAAGTGATGGTGCCGACGGCGACTGGGATTGGGAACCCAGCTGCAGAAAGAGAAATGCAGAAAAGCAGAAAGAGAAGCTGCTGCTGAATTTCAGTCGAAAATTATGGTTATAATCCTGTATACCCGAACATTCCGAAGGTAAATGCCCACAAAAACTGAATCTCGCTTTTTCTGTGTTCAAAAATCGTTTCGCGCCAAAATCGAAAAATGAAGTTGAATCTGCAACAATGGCATCAATCTAAAGTACTAAAATCTCAGAAATTAAAATTCCGCGTTGCCTTCGAAACTCCCTGGATTTTTTAGTTTGGATCATCATTTGCATTGGAGCTATTTTTGGCTTGCGGAAAAACATATTTCTTTTCAATTGTTCCCATTTGAAGCTCATATTTTTATTTTCTAGTCTGATTCAGTTTAAAGTCACACAGATTTTTGAATTATTGCGTTTCTTGAATGGTGAGGATTGAAATATTGAATAAGGTAGTTCAAAGGCATTTAAGGCACTTTGATATTTCGCTTTTTTATGTACATTTAATGCATTTTCAAAGGGTTTATATTTATCCATGCAAATCTTATCTATAACTAAACAATGTTATCGTAACTATTTTCGCTTAACTATTTTCACTTTACCATTTGACTTGTATCAAGCTCTCTCTCACCCGCAGAAAAAATGAAAAAAGAAACTTAAAATCTTCTCTCGCAAACATCGAAAATCGGAACTTCATCATTTGCAACAAAGAGAATATTCATTGCTTTCAAAACGAAAGCGGTCTGTAGAAATAAAAATTCCTGGTCGGATCCCAGGACCGAGAAAGTTCCAGAAAGTTCTCTGTTGCCATGCGGCAAATGTCGACCAATTAGGAGCCGAGCGTTTGGTGGGCCTGCGCAGGGGAGTAAAAAAGGCTTTTCGCGCCGATTTTTCTTCTCATTTGAGTGAAATTGCTTGAAAGAGGAAGAGTGCGCTGCGAGTGATAAGCTTTCTGTTGTTGCCGATTTGTTGCCGTACGCGAATTTTTCGAGCTGAAGCAGTGACCTGAGACGTTGTGTGAGCTTCTGAGAGACCGAATTTCGTCTTGAAGGTTGTGATTTGTTTTGTTTTCATTATTTTTGTTTGGTTTTTGTCTGATTTCTTCTGTTTCTTTGGGGTTTTCTTTGATTTTCTTGAAAATGTCGTCCGCTTCGTGCCGATGCATTTTCTTTTTGTTTGTTATTCTTTTTTCTGGTGTGGTTGGTGTGAGTTCGGAGTCGACGACTGCTCTTCCTGGGCGTTCCAGATGTGCTCCGTATCCGCCTCATTCCGACTCCCACCTGGCCATCTTCAAGAAGAGTGGTGAGATGCAAGAAGTGAACCTGGAAGAAGTTGAGGGCTCGTGGGATGGAGCAAGAATATTCAGCTTGATCGTTGTTGTCTTCATTTTGCTGTTGATTACTCTTGGGATGATGATCGTTTACCGTGAGAAGATTTGTTCGTGGATTGTGAGACGCTTGTCCAGGAGATGCGCAGAAGTGGATGGCTTGGATGAAGTAGTTGTCGTGTAGTGGGTTGCGATCTGCTTATGCTTTCTAGAGATGAACTAGTTGTTGTTGCGACTTTTATTTCTACCTGTGCCTAATTCATGTAGAACGTTTATGTTGAACACTTAAGCATGAGTTAAAAACTAGGTTCGAGTTGTTATAGACAGTAAAAACTTAGATGTAATTTTCATAAAATAGAAAATAGAAGTAAAAAAAGTTTAATAAGTGAAAAACCTAAAAACTATAAAAACAAGTGAAACGCCTAAAAATTAAATAAGTAAAAAACTTAAAAAATTAAAACGCCAAAATGGGAAAAAATAAAAAGGCGTTGAAATTGGTTGCAACGCAAAAATTGAAAGAAGTAAATCAAAATTAAAAGTAAGCCAAATGAAAATTAAAAGTTAAAAACAAAATTAAAATGTATTTAGTTGATTGATGATCACAAAATTAATGAGTGATGAATACAAAATTAAAAAGTAATTAATTCAAAATAAAAAAAAAACAAAAAAAATTAAGTCGGCAAGACGCTTACCCCCAGGCTGCAGAACTTGCCAATGTGTGTGAATCTATTCTTATCCCTGGCAAGCTGGAAGTCATGGTGCCGACGGGGGCTGGGATTGGGACCCCAGCTGCAGAAAGCGCAATTCATCCAAAAACATTTTGAACACCAGAAACCAAACAAGATACTCAGCTGCAGCAAATTAGCTGTCGAAAATAATGGCCATAATCTCGTATATCTCTATCATCCGTGATTTTTGTGTTCAAAAATGATTTCGCGCCAAATTCGAAAATGAAGTTGAATCTGCAACAATGGAACCAATCTGAAAAACAAAGATCTCAGAAATTAAAATTCCGCTTTGCCTTCGAAATTCCCTTGACTCGAGGTCAAAACAATGTGGTTTCATGTCTGATCCTTTTGCACGTTTCAACCTGCTGCTTTATCAAATTCTTCGATCTCTGCTTGTCTTTATTGCTGAACAGAAAACTAAGATCCTCATTGGCATTGGAGCTGTTTTTGGATAGCGGCAACTATATTTCCGTCAATTGTTTCCATTTGAATTTTTCCAATTTTTCGTTTAAATCCAATTATCTTGTCAGCCCATGGAATATTGAAATTTTAAAAATTTCTCCGTTGAGTCCAAACCAACATAACCTTGCTAGTTCTGTTTCCGCGCATCATGCCCTCACCTTGACCTGTACTCCTTGGTTCCATTTTTATTTCTCATTTCTTTTTCGCTGGCAAGTTTCTGCTTACCTTAAAAGTCTTTCGTCGGCAGGGGATCAAAATCGTTGCAACCACACATTTTCGAATAAATTGAGAGAATTAACAACAAATGCTTGTCAACTCTTCCGTTTTTTTGCTCAGCGAAGACCATAGAATCAATTTCATTCTTTGTCCTTTGCCCCTTATCAAAAGTTGTTTGCAGAAATTTAATTCTTTTCTGGTCAGAGACATATATCCCGAAAATATTTTACAGCCTTCAAGGTTTTGGCGACAAGATCATTTTTTCAACCCTCGAATTGGAAAACAGAAAATGTTTTTTTCACGACCATGCTGATTCTTTGGCAAAATCCAAAGTCATTTTACAACACAAAATTTAATCAGCGGGAAACCAGTTGGTAATCTGTGGATATCCAACTCAGTTCCGAACGGATAACGGGTTGAGCCTGACAGCCACTTTGTGAAAATGAAGTTTTTACGAATTCTTCTTTCCACCTGTCTATCGCAGCATGGAATGGTCTTCCTCTAATTCACACCTTTTCAGGAAACCCGTCCACTCCTGTCCTCTCGCACCAGTCAATGACCTTTTTGTGAATTCACTAGTCATTTCCTGTGTGATTTTGTCTTTTAATCGATTTGACTTTGTGTTTTTAAACTCGAACTGACTCTGCGTAGGCATATTTTTAGCGTCAATACATTGCCGCCGTTTTTGCCGATAAGCATCAATTTCATCATGACAGTGAATGTTTTTTTCACAAACCTGCTGATTTTTTTGGTAAAATCCGAAGTCATTTAGCAACTCTGACAAATTTAATCATCAGAAAATCAGTTGCTAATTCGTATAAATGTCTGCATATCACGCAAACTAAGTTAAACTTCCAACAAAATTTTAGCTGACCGAAATACGAAATCGACAGTGCTTTCACCCACGCATTTGAAATTTTGACCATAGAAATCGGAGGATACCTGGGTTCTCGTACACTTCAAAACAGTTTTGAAATTCTGTAAAAGGAAGATCACCACTTTTATCGCGTAAGCATTCACCTTTTTGCTCTGGGAGAAATCCAAAACTATTTTCACGATTTCAAAATTTTGTTCTCTTGGTTCTCTTGACATATCAGCAACTACTGTAATGTTTGAACCCCATCAGACATTTAGTCAGCGGGAAACCGGAATTGTTTCGGATGCGGAAATTTTAATTTAATTTAAAATTTAATTTAAACGGAAATTATTTCACCTGCACTTCAAATTTTTGGTCTGAGAAAGATTAACAACCTCTTTAATTTTTCCCACCCATATCAAACGTATTTTCTCAAAAATGTGGCAAAAGGTCTCCTAGCATGGAGATATACTTCAAGAAGAATATCAAAATCTGGCAATTGCCCTCCTCATGGAATCTCCCTCGGAAAAAATCAACTTGCATTTTCGGATGAAGAATTAGGTATTGCCCTAAAAAGCGTTTTTGCAGTCGCGTGAATGGCCATTCTGTGTTTCTACTGAGCCATCCTCACTTACCTGATTCAGAGCGAGCATTTTAGAAGAACTGGAGAAAAACATTTTCTCTCCGTGGAAACGCATCCACAACAAACCTGCTAAACGGCAAAGATTCCCTATAGAAAAGTGAAAAATAGACTGCAGGCATTTCACGCCAAAATTGCCGAATGGCGTTCCACATTCAGTTCGGCAACAATGGCAACTACCGCGGACCAAAAAAAGTTGGTGTTAAATTCGAAGGCCTGCATTGGTGTTGATACCTTTAAATATCTTGGTTTTATTTTCAGCAAAGGGCAAAAGTTACCTGATCCGGAGAAGGTTGAAACATTGTTAGCGCTCCCATTGCCAACAAACCTTGACCAATTGGCATCTTTCCTTGGAAGTGTATCTTTTTGGGCCATTTCTTGCCTCACAAAGCTGAATTAACCGATCCATTGATAGATTTTAAACGAGGAAAAGCCACAACATTAGTTTGGAATGAAAATGCTGTTGCTTGCTTCAATAAGATTAAGTTGGTTTTAGCTGCCAAAATTGCACTTTATTTGCCCAGGTCAGAATTGAAATATTTGATTATCACTGATTTCTCTAGTGTTGCAATCAGCGGAGGACTCGCACAATATGATGACAATGGAAACGTTTTCCCCATCCGGTTTTTTGGTATGGTTATGAGCGGCTATGAAAAAAATTACAGCTCAAACAAGGGTGAGACTTATGCACTCACTGTAGCTGTCACAAAATTTGCCGCTTATATACATGATGGCCGAGAAGTCCTTTGTTTATCCGACAACAAAGCACTGTCCTGTTTGAAAACGGCAAATTTTGCGACACGCACTCTCAGTCGATGGCTTCTAATTCTGTCCTCGGTGAGACTCCGAATCAAGCACCTCAAAGGTAAGAGGAATCAGCTGTTGGATTACATTTCGAGGACAACGTATCTTACCGAACCCGGATTTAATATCAAATCAATTTTGGATGGGAACCCGTCAGACTCCATCGGGCAGGACGTTCTGAAAATTCTGAACTCTGAGAATGAAAATCAAGGTTTTGTGCTTGATGAAGTACGCCAGGCTATTGGTTTGCCACTTGAACAGGAAACGCAGGAGGAACCAGCCGGAGTTGGTCACTCTGAGTTTGAAATTAGGGATTGCAATTTGAATATGCTCTTTTTCGAAACCCCTCCATGTGAGTACGCTATTTTTGTTCAACACGTTGCAACACCCTCAGAGATGGAAGCGTACGTCAATTGTTCGTTGTCCGACATTAAAAAAGAACAAGAAACGGATAGTCTATGTCAGCAGGTGAAGATGTTCATCAATAATGAAAAGGAAGAATTGAAAAAGCTTAAAACTGAGAACAAGAAAAAGTTTACGCACGTGAAGAAACTCTCCGAAGGCGCTCAACTTTCAAACGGGGTCGTTTACGTTTCGCAGAAACAGCATGGTTTAGTTTTGCTTATTCCTTTGCATTTCGTGAAGAAATTTGTTATGAGCTTTCATGTCTCCCTGTCAAACAATCACCTTGGTTTCAGCAAAATTCTCCCCAAATTGAAACAAATCAGTTACTGGGACTGTCAAACTCGAGATGTCCGCCTTTTGCTTTCGGCATGCCATGTTTGCCAGTTAAACAAACATTCGAACCAGAAACCTTACAGGATTCAAGGTCTCAGTACATGTCTCAATCTGTCGATGAACACTTGGGCTTTGGATGTTTGTCATTTGAATCGGGCAGTCGGAGGTTCGAAATTTTTGGTGATCGCGTTGGAAGTGACGTCTAAATTTACTATTTTGTCGGCTGTTTCAAAAATCAATAATCTTGTGATTAGAAAGGTAATTGAGCAGAAAATTATTGCATTTTGTGGCGTCCCGGTAGCCATCGTTTTGGACCAACATTCGGTAAACAAGTCTGACGGCATGAAAGCATGGGCCAGAGAATGGGGAATTGAGCTAATTTTTACGACCCCTTATACTCATAGGTCGATGCCCGTGGAGCGGTCTATTCGCAGTTTCAGAGCGATGATCCGCTGTGTATTGGAAGAACATTCTGAACGTTGGGATGCATATCTACCCTTATTTCAATTGTCGTTCAATTCCATGCCACTTGAAAATGGCTTTTCTCCCGCCTTTCTCTTTTTGGGCAAAAGTCTGATGACTGCCGAACAATTGAAATTGATGCATCCTGACCAGATTTCTCAAATGCCCATAGATGAACAGGCTGCGCAAGAATGTAAAATGGAGATTTGGGATTATGTGAGACGTCTTGCTGAGAAACGGGTGGCTGACGATGCAAAATATTTGGAGAAAAAATCACGCCACTGCGATCTAAAAATTGGAGACATTGTGAAAGTAAAAATGGTTAATAAAAGTAAGGCTGCCGAAAATAAAATGGACAAGATGCAAGCTGTCTTTTCAGGCCCATACATAATCATTGAAATTGATGAAAGGTGGAATTTCACCGTAAAGAAATGGAGAGAAGTTACAAATCAGCGCATTAAAGTTTCAGTAGACAGAGTTTTCCATTACAGAGTTTTGCCGTCCTGCAGTTCCCATCCAAATGAGCACTCACGTTTTTCTTGTGATGAACTTTCATTGCAGAGCCCCGGTGATAATGGTCAGCAACTGGTCGAGAACGGCAGCATCTCGGAATCAGCCGCGGTCGACGAAGCCGAGTATGACGATGAAAGTCAATGCACGTTGTTGCATAGTTCAAGGGGCACAGAAAATGCCGGGTCATCTGATATTGTCGTTGACCCAGGTCCAGATCAGCAACGGCACAAATATTTTTTGCGTCCAAGGAAAAAGCCGAAGAGACTTGAATGAAAACATTCATCTTTAAACTACACCTGCGTGGTGCACAAGAAATTTAAGTCGATAGTATTTTCCAGTTCGAGGAACAGCGTCATTTGTTTGATTGGCCTCGGTATTCCAAGACACTACTTGAGATAAGTCCGGTTTTCTCACCCTTCAACATTTTATATTCTATCACATATTCAGCAGTTGCAACTTAGAGGGAAACAAGTGTCCGGGTTGTGCGACTGGTCCGTGCTGCGGTCCTGGTTGCTTACCGTTTACTCGCCGGTCGAAGGATTTAGCAGAGGGCTAGCAGCAGTTTGACCATCGTTCATGCCTTGGCACTTGGGATTCCTCATTCATCATCAATTTCAGTTTTCCCCGTCTAACGGTTCTGGCTTTCGCATTCGATCTGCCCTTGGAGGGTGCCGACCCTCGTTTCTCAACAACCCTACCTTCTGAGGAAGGAGGTAGGGGTCATCCTTAAATGTGGTTTGGGAGGGGGGAAAGCACCACTGTCCTGGAGTGGGACCTTTGCGGAAGCTGTTGTGCGTTTGAAACTTTCACAGTACCCATTTTCATATAAAGTGTAACCGATCCAGGTGGTGTTTTCCCGCAAGAGGAAGGAAACAGGAATCAGGCATTTAGGGCAGAGGATGTGAGCTTCAGGTCAAATGTTGTGCATCGGGAGGATGTTATGACGGCGTCCCGAGCTTCGTTCTTGCCACCTTTACTCTCTGCGGAGATGCCTGCAAGGGGAGTTTCGGGGCGAAGTCAGACATCTACTCGTCAGCCATAAATTCATCAAACAAAATGAGCTGAGTCTCATGTCCTCTGTTTTCATGTCGTCATAAAGAGGTTTCAAAATTTTGGTGGACCCATTTTCTTTCCCATCCGCTTCAAAAATGTGCATTTCAAAGATGACCGTACACGTTTGAGTTTACCCTCAACTTGTTTTTTCACATTTTGCCTTGCGTCTCTGAAACTTTTCGCTGTCTCTTTTTTCAGGGTGACTCAGGTTATTTTTTTCCTTGGTTTTTTTTTCTTTGGATGTGTGATGTCAATGTAGAGTGAACCTTTTCACTCACCGTGTACGGCTTTCTTTTTTTCTGTGTTTAAAACTGAGCTGCCAGCGAGAAATTGGCAAGCTGCGCGCGCACGAGAGGGCACTCGCATCAGGTGATAATAATTCGGTGGAAGAATAATTGTTTTTGGAAAATATGCCTGGCGCTTCGGCAAAAGTCAATTCGTGATTCACTTTACTTTCGACGCCCTGATTGTTTGGTTGCGATCACGCACAAGTTTTCAACTTTACCTCGCTGTGCCAATTGGTGTTCATCAGTACATGTGTTCTTTTCCCGTAAATATTTCGTTATATTTCGTTGTTTACAGTTTTGCATTGTTGAAAGTGCTCTGGCATGGGATAAAGCAAATCGAGAGCGGCAACCATACTTATGACAGGAGAGCTTTTACAGCAAAAGTGTGTTCAGATTCGGTAAATCACATCGTCTTTGGGGTTTTCATATTCAACTTACCAGTTTTCGGTATTGGCAAGAATGGGTAAAGATAATTTGGGGAAAGTGATGGATAGAAGGCAGAAGCTTCATGTCAGAAACTTCATCACTGAGATGAACCAATTACTAATAACCTTTCCGTTATTCAAAGTCATTGTTTCATCAACATTGCACAGTTCCAAAACATTCAAAGTAAATTTCAGCACGTTCTTTGGTCTCAACTTAGTTCCAATCCCATATTTGAAATTTTGATGTTTTCAATGCTTGAGGAATTCTTCCGAAGGTCGTCACCACATTCTTAAACTTCGCATGTGGATAGAATCAAGGTCAGGTGTGAAATAACCCAAGTGCCAGACCCAGACGGAAGTTTGAGAGGGCAGAAGATTTGTTGTGAATCTGATCTAATTTCTCTGAGGCTGGATCTCCCACCTAATGTGTGCTATCATTTAGGCAATTACTTGTGTGCATCCTAGCAACGAATCTTTTGTCTTTTTTCCACTGTCCCAAGTTGGAATCTGCCACTGACCTGCACAATTTATTTGGCTTAAATGGGAGATCACAAGGTTTCCCCGCATTTTATTTCCCCACTAGTTCCTGCCATGATATGAAAACACATGCCGAAAGTCTCGCCTGCTAGGCCCATTGAAGTGTCCCTGAAGCATGTAGAAGGCAACCGCAAAGGTTCACTATTAGCCGAACCGTCCACGCGATCAGCACCTTATTCCCTAGGAAGTGGATGTTCAGAACGTCAGGCTCTCTGTACCGACCAGTACGCCAAGCACGAAATGTGGTCACCTCCTTGTTTCAACGGCCATCTTTGACAAGATAAGTCACTTGCAGTCACATTTTTTGAGTATATCTGGACTGCCAAGTCCTTTGTCGAAAGTGTCGGAGAAACAGTGTGAGATAGCCCCCCAACCAAAGACAAGCCAGTGTCGCTTGCTGAGAACTGAAGTTTTGCAGTAAAGTTTTACCTGATTTTATTGCCTTCTAAGTCAAAGCTTTTAACCCTGTAACGAACTTTATGGCCGGTGTTTCCATCGATGTCCTTTGAGATGTGTACAGTGCACTTTTAATTATAGGATGCTATATTTTACCATTTTGATCTCCCTGTCTTTCCTTTCCAGTGGCGGGTTGATAGCTGATTGACC